>OMMV01175016.1:0-11253 GCA_900302635.1 Chatrabus melanurus | reverse complement strand
TTTCCAACTTGTGTAAATCTACAAGTCACCTTCTTAGATCTTCACTCAGTTCCTTGGGCTTTCCCATTGGTCAGTCCAATGAGTGCTGTCAAACACATCCTTTTTATGCTGGCAAAGAGAAACTACCAGTTGTAGTCAATCATGATCACTAGCCTATTAACTCCTCACGTTAAAAGACATGTAGAGCCTTCAGCACCACTTACTAAAAGATTTAAGTGAATGTATGTATATATTTGAGCCTGTATGTATAATTTTGACCCTGTGTGGATTAGAGAAGATCCCAAATAAATTCAAACCTGTGCACCCAATTCTAGTTTTTTAGAGTCATTAATGATGTATGCTGTATAATCATTCCACGCTGACAAAAGAACCGTTCAAAGAAATTATTAAAAGCCCAAAATTACCACGACATTCATGCCCATGATGAGTGTTTGTAAAGTTCTGATTGCAACTATAGATTTTCTTTTTCCTCCTCGAGGACTCGAATCCTTGCTGGACCTCATCTGTCGAGAAGAATGTCTGTACCTCCTCACTGGTCCATCTGTCGCCTCATCTCTCCATTCTGTTGCAGTTCTTCTGCTCGCTTTTACAAATGGCACTTGTTGCTTGTTGTCATCTTCTCCTGCGTGACTTTGGCCAGTCTGTGTCGAGCCCCACCCAGCAGCCTTTCAGTACTCCGGAGCAGTGACTTTTTCACTCCCGACAAAGGTTCCGAAAAATCACCTTTCAGGGGCGGTCCCTGTGTTTGAGATACACACAAAGGTGTCGGATGCCCTAAAATGTCCCGCAGGTCCCTGCAGTGGAAACGAGCCGAATGTTTTTGGGTATTTTCACCACTTCTATTTCTTTGAAATTCACATTCACTCAGTTTGAGTTTCTCCCTGTGTGTCTACTGTCTTGACCCTTTCACAAAGCAGCACCTCGTTACCCATCACATCTGTCTCCAATTATGTTAATTAGTTCCTCACAGTATTTAGTTCCTGAATTTTTGCTCCCTCTGTGCTTGGACATTTTGTTTGCTCTGTCCAAATTCCTCTTGTTGTTCCTGATTTTTTTTTTTTTTCTTTGCCCTGGACTGACATAACTTCATCTAAAAACTGGCAAATAAACTGCTTTTCTTTCAACTTATATTCAGTGTGCTTGTATCCTACATTTTGGAGTTCGTTGTGTTTGCACTATGACACGATGTGCCAGAAAGCTGCTCGCTCAGCAGCGTCAAACGCTTTGCGAAAATCAGCATAGGCTGTGAAGAAGCAGTGCCGCTATTTGCTGTTGTGTTCAATGAATATTCACACAGCGAGTACAGAGCTACTCAGTGTCGGTCAGAATTATGGCACCCTTATATTTTAAGATCAGAATTTAAAATATCTTCACAAATAATGCAAATGAACCGATTTTCTATAATCAGAATTTGAGTGAAACCTCCAAAGTTATTAAACATCACAACAAAGTGCTTTCATATATTGAAAACAATAGTAAGTTCTCCCGTTATGCTCGGGGTCGCCACAGCAGATCTCATATGCATCTGCATGTTGATTTGGCACAAGTTTTATGCCGGATGTCCGTCCTAACGCATCTCCACATTACATGGAGAATGGGCACGGCTGGTCTTGAGCCGGGAACCTTTTGTTTTGGAAGTACACTGACCACTTGGCCACCACACTGCCCTGTATATTGAAAACAGTACAGTCTAGAAATGTACACCTGACACTATTTTTGGTATCCTTTGATGAAGTTACAGTAAATCATCACTTTTACAGCTAGTTTTCTTTCGACAAGTCAGAAGATGAACACATGAACATTTTCAAGTCACTGAATGTGTCGTGGACTTTATTTATGTCACTCATTAAGAAATACAGACAGTATGGTACTGTATGGGAAATCTGTCCGGAGTAGGCAGTTCTCAAAACTGAGTTACCGTGTAAGAAGGAGACTAGTGAGGGAAGCCACCAAGACGCCTATGAGAACTGTGAAAGAATTATGGGATTCTGTGGATGTGATTGTTGTGCGATGCTCAGTGAATGGTGATGCACATCTTCAAGGTGGAGTGGAAAAGAGAAGGACTTTTCATTCATTCTCTATACCCGCTTACTCCAATTAAGGGTCACGGGAGGGCTGGAGCCTATCCCAGCGGTCAGTGGGTGAGAGGCGGGGTACACCCTGGACAGGTCCACATATAGACAGACAAACTCACTCACACCTACGGTCAGTTTAGAGTCACCAGTTCACCGAACCTGCTCGTCTTTGGAAGCCGGAGCACCCGGAGGGAACCCACGCAAACGCGGGCAGAACATGAAAACGCCACACAGAAAGGACCAGGTCGGAAGAGAACCTGGGACCTCCTTGCTCTGAGGCAGCAGTGCTAACCACTAAGCCAGCGTGCCGCCCAGAGAAAGACCTTATTTTGGTTTTTTTTGCATCAGACCTGGGGTGGCATTTCCATGCGTCGTCTGACAAATTGTAGCTGAAATTTTATGTATTCCTTTTTTAGAATTTCTTCTCCATTCCACTCCACCATGATACTGTGTCAGGGCTGATGCAACAGACAAATGTTGTGTGAACAGGAAACACTTGTCAGTCACATGTTCCAATATTATTTCTTCCTGAAAGATTGGATGGACTGATTAAAAAAGGTTCTATGTTGTTTAACACACCAAGATCTAAATTCTGAGCTGTCTTCTCAGGTTCATCTTTTGATTTCAAATAATATTGGTCTTGTTGTTCCAGTTCTTTTGGAACGACCTGTACTATATACACATTGTAAAGTTCTTGATGGGACATTTGGCGATTCATGTGCCTCATGTTTGTTACACCTCTGATAGTGTTTTTCTTTCATCAATCGAAGAAGCACAGAAACCGTTAAATGAATTTATAACAAAGAAGACTGAGGTGGGGAATGGGATTCATGTTCTCCCTTTCTCTATTAACAATGAGCAAGGGGAATATCCTTTTTATTCTAGAATATTGGCGCTAAGAAGGAGACGGCGTGGTGAATAGCACAGACGTCACTGATTTGACAAGAATGCTTTTGTGACACAGTGTTCCACATTTTGAGTTCTGCCTTGCTATATTTCAGAAACTCTTCTCAGTAATTGGTCCACCACTCAACGAGGGACGGACACTCACAGGTAAGTGTGGTTTTCCAGAGTTTGTACGATCAGCTGGTAGCTAAACATGGAACAGCATTTTTACCATCCTTCTCTCTTTGGACAGATAAAGAAGTGGTGATGGGAAACAAGCTGCTAGTATACATAAGGTAGGTTATCACAGTCATCACCTCAGTTACCACACAGCTGGGCTCTTTGGCTAGAACGCTGGGATGTTGCATGCCTACTTAATTTTTATTAACAAAGAGAAGCAGTACCAGGTTATGAGGAGGTGATGTCATTAAATTCATACTTGCTAGATTGTTCCAAAATACAAAATATCCCAGGACTGCTTAATCTTTTCTTATAATTACATTATCTCCGTACACGACAAAGAACAGAGTTTTGCCAGGTGTCTGTGAAATGCATCGCCAGTTTTTGCGATGCATTGCATCCTTCCGGTGGGCAGCGATTTGGCTTCTGACTCCATCCAGACAGAAAAACGTCAGTCCCTTTAAATATCGTGCGTGTTTAATGAGGTAACACGGTACTTTAGCCACGCTTCATGAAGAATGTTCAACATCTCGATGCGGAGTTTATTACACGTGAAGGACCACAGCTCTGCGTTTTTCTTCTGTGTTTTGCGCCCACACGGGATTATTTCTTCCCAGGTGAAACTGCTGCTGATCACTGCTGACATGAATGTTCTATGAAGTCATTTTTACGTGAAAGGCAGCAGCATCATGAAAAAATGGTGTAAAATTGTGTGACTCTTTAATGCGATGGTTTGGTTTTATGATGACTGATGGCTGAGCAGAAACGGGGGAAAAAAATCACCCACATTTGATGTCAGTTTATTAATTTTGTACATGCCCCATGTCACGCTTCATCCACAACACAGCAGTTGGGCACCGAAACCCTGTTCCAACACCGCACCAGTTCCAGTGGTTACCAGAGCAAATCAGACCTCAGATTTCGATGTCTCGTTTCGGTGCCTGATCACTAATACATGAACTGAACTGACGGACTAAATGATCAAACCAAATGCCAATAATACACGTCATGCAAGGATTTTCCTAACCCGGGTAATGGGGGCACTGCGCCCTCTCGCCAAAATGCTGATTTAAAAGATTGACAAAAGTCAAGTGAAAAAAACTGCTTTTAACAGGTCTAACTGTGTCTGTAGCGACATGTATCAAAGTTAACTAACATCTCAGCTAACTCACGTTGTTGTGTCTTTCACAATAAAAGCATTTTAATTTAAAAGCAGGGGCAGCGCCACCACAAAGACTCTGACTCTCAAACAGCATCATTGTTCCGTGCAACAGTTTCTACTTTGACAGCGCTTAGCCTAAGTTAGCTAAAATCCATTGTTTGCTAAACACGAGCGCGCGTGAACCGCTGATGGTGAACAGACAGATATTTTCCACTTTGGATCATGTTTCAGAAAGTAATTAAGCTGAATAAGCTTGAAGTGCCTGTAAAGCAAATTCAGAGATTTGCTTCCAAACATGTCATACATGTTAGAAATGTTTTGCTGATCACATGTTGAAATGTGTTCAACCATGTGTATTTTTTTTTATTTATTGTAGTTTGACTGGATTTCTGTGTTTCACCACAGATCTTTGGTGGGTGGTGGCTTAAACTGAACCGCATTACACACTGTGGTTTCATTTGCATACACCTATATAAAGCTGGAGCCGAATTGAATCTCTGCTCCGGAGCAGTAGGTGGCGGTAATGCACCTTTTACACTGGTTGCCATCCACCGTTAAACAAGAAGAAGAAGAAAAATAATCTCTGGTCATCCCACTCAATCTTTGAGTCTTGTTAGACAACGGTTGGACTAAACCCACTGTTTGTTTTATTTCTTTTGTTTCCTTTCAAATGGTGTATTGTTGTCGACTATGGAACGCTTTTTTTTGTCCCGCTGAGTGTTTGTATGTTCCGTGTTGTTCAATAAAGCTTAAAAAAAAAAACTTGCCCCCACACCCTCCCCCTCCCAAAGCGATTGGGGCGTGGTTTCAGTGCCTTCAGCGAAGACGCCCACAGCGTCAGACAGCGGGGGGTGCTCATTTTTACATGATTTTGAAACCTAATTTTATCTACTTAGCAATTTTTTTAATCATTCAAATTTGGCTAGGTGGTTAATAACATGTTTTTCTGTGGTTTGACAATTTCAAAACACAGATTGGATTTCACTTTACAGGCACTTTAACTGCTTTCATCTTATTAGAAGACCATCCCAGTTGAAGGTTCGTAGACTCCAGACTGCTCAGTGCTCAGACTGCTTCTCAGGAATTTGCACGTAATCTGGCTGGAGGACTTGCAGACATGGACACTACTGGTGATCTGAATGGAATGTGGGCATTCTTCCAAAACCAGACTTTGAAAGTTGCTGGGGATTGTATGGGAGTCGCCAGTGTTCACAGGAGGAGGTGTTTGATATCTCAGAGGGCACTCTGAATGTCATCCAGAGGTAGTAGGTAGGATGTAGTGATTCCAGGCTCTTTTGGGAGCTGAGAAAGAGACTGATGTCCCTGAGTGTAGACACGGAGGCATTTGTTAGAGGAATCTCTGATCAGGTGACTCACCATCTGTGGTCTAGTCACCCACGGCCAGCTTACAGAGGAATCAGAGCTTTTCAGTACACCTCCAAACTTACACCTCGTAAGTTAGAGTAGATGACGGTTCAGTCCTGACTGATGCCTCTGCTGCACTGCCACATTGTGATGGCTTCTTTGAGCAGTTGTATAAGGTTGATCCTCCTGCTGGGATGTTAGACGTTTTCAGTGCCAGTGTTCTTGCGGCAGATTCTGCAGTGAACTATGAGCCACCAAATATCGGTGAGATCACAAAGTCCGTGAAACGGGCGAGGGCAGTGAAAGCTCCAGGGATCTGCGGCATTGGAGCTGAGCTCCTCCAGGCGGGGGGAGATGCTGTTCTCCTGGCATTGCAAACAATTAATAATTATAACTTTATTTGTACGTTCAGTTCAAGTCAGAAAATTCCGAGTGCTTTACAACAACAATTGCAGATTATCAGTGCCATAAAACAATGCAATTAAAAACATAACGGCATATACAGCTAGACAAGAAGCACCCATTAAACACGACCCTGAAATGCAGTACTTCTGAGTAGAGGTTAGAGAGAACAGATGTTTAAGTCTTGATTTGAAAGCCTCTGCATCATCGGATTGTGATACAGTCCATCACTACAGGTGAGTAGTTTACATCCCTCAATTTAAACGAAGCATATTTCCATGTTAATCAGTTCCAGGTTTTGCTCTGCCTGTCCCTGGCCCCGAGAGTTTTTACTCTGGTGGTGTTGGCAGCCTTGGCTCCCCTTCAGTTGCAGGGTCTCAAGATCCTGCCCTATCTGGATGACTGGCTAATCTGCGCCCCCTCTATGGGTCAAGTTGCCCAGGACATGGCTGCAGTGCTGGTGTAATTTCAATCTCTAGGATTTGCTGTGAACTGGAAGAAGAGCAATCTGCAACCCAGGCGATGGTGACCTTTCTGGGTCTCCTTTTCAATTCTATCACTATGACCGTGTGTCTCACTCCTCAGAGGATGGACTGTTTGCTGAAGGCAGTGAACCATTTCCAACTCGGGGAGCTTGTAACCACACACCGGGTTCAACAGTTATTGGGGTTGATGGCTGCGGCAAGCTGTGTGTAACTTTGCCTTGCATGTGCCGCCTCTCTCCCTCGGCAGGACAGGTGCTTCCTTCTGAGGGGCACTTCATTGGAACCTCTTCCTCACAGATGATCAGTTCTCTCCACAGACGCATCCCTGGCAGGCTGGGAAGCTGTCTGGGAGGGCAGGACTGTGAGGGGCAGGTGGACGCCCCCTTGAACGTCGCAACACATAAATGTTTTGGAATTAAGGGCCATCCATCTGGCCGTCAGGCTTCTTTGGCCAAACATATGTCACAAGCACGTCCTTGTGAGAATGGACAGCACCTCTGCCGTTTATCACATAAATCATCAGGGTGACATGAAGGCCGATGGCACTCGGGTGTTGCTTTGGCCGAATACTGCTTTCCTGCTGTAATTGCTCTGTTCTTGATCCATGAATCGGGTGCTGGAGGTGGCACAGTTTTAACTCTCTTCCTCCGTGCTGGTGGAATATGAGGGGTTGCCCACTTTATGTCCTGTTAGGACACTGCATGCCTACGTGGCTCGTACTTAGCCCATTCAGAAGTCCCATTCCCAGCTATTTGTTTGCTATGGAAAGGGGAAACTTGGGATTGCCCCTTTCTATAGAGCGCTTGTCACATTGGGTTGTTGTCATTTCCCGTGCACAGGGTTTTCCAGTCCTGGATGGAGTTACGGCTCACTCATCCAGAGGTGTGGCTACATCCTGGGTTTGCGCCGATGGGTGTGCCTTTGGACAACATATGTGCAGCAGCTTCATGGTCTTTGCCGGGTTTTACAGAGTCGATGTGACCAGTTCAGCATCGCGAGGCATTGCTGTCCTGATATCAGCTGCCTAACGAGGTTCGGGTCCTTGAATTGTGCTGTTCCTCATGACCCCTTTGCTATTCGTCATTCTGTTTTGACTATAGTGATGGTCAGCTTGAGGTAAAAATAGATCACTAGTTATTTATGTAACTGTGGATCTGTGAGACTGATGAAGTTCACTATCCTTTGTCACTCAGAATACTCTGTGGCGTTCAAGGCAAGGGGATGAGCCGCTTTTATAGGGCGGGAGGTTCCGCTTCTTGGGGTCATGGGCATGACTATTGATATTAGGTCCCAAGAAAAGGTGGGCTGAAGGTCTTCATTCTGTTTTGACCATAGTGATGGTCATCCTTCGGTCTCACAGATCCGCAGTTATATACATAACTAATGATATTTAGCTTTGTCAATGTCAGTGTCCATGCACTTCAGATCTTGACCACATGGGGGGGTAGTATGGCCTCCACCTCTGATGCAGTAAGGATGCTTCAGCCTACAGAGGGTGGGACTATTGCTAGGCCCTCTGTAATTTTATAACTGGGCCACCAATCAATGAGTTGACGCATCGTATTTTGTTCCCAGCAACAGACTGCGATACAAATCATGGACTTCTCTCTTTTAACCCTTCAATTCCCAACTCGCACTGAATGTGCAGGTTTGAAGGGTTTATTTCCTCAGAAACAATTTAAGTGTTTATTGTCAAATTATAAATTGTACAAATAAAATTTGAACAAATTACTTTTTAAACAGTTTTTTTCTTTTGAATATCATAGGCTGACGGGAGACTCTCATCATTTCACATGATCAAAAAGAGACTTAACATTAAAGGTCACCGTGCACATTACCTACCAGTCATATCTCTGCAGTATGTGACAAAAATACCAAAGAAAATAACAAAAAATTCTTTTAGCTGAATAGTTTTTTAATAGTGCATTTATATTTTTTATAATATGCATACTACTGACTATTTTGAAAGCCAGAAGAGTGATGATTGCCTTTTTGAGAGCATACATGTGCCACATGGCATCATATAAGGTATGCTCCTCATGGAGCACAGCCATCACACGCAGACATTAATTTGATTTGCTGTTCAGCTGTTCTCAGCCCTGCCCAGTTAATAACGTCAGGAGGCTTCAGGTGTACGGAGACTGGGCTTCTTCGGGTAATAACATAGAGGACCTGACCAGGGTGAGGTGTGGTCGGGCGCAGAGCTGGCACGGTCATAGCTTCCATCACCAGAAAGCATTTGTGTTGAGACCAGCAAAAACAAGGTCTAAGGTGCAGCTCTGTCTGGAGCTGCACAAAGAGCACAACAGTCCGACATGTCTTACATAAGTGGCTTCATAATGCATGAACACTCTGCATGAAATCGCTGCGTTCTTCTGCATTCTCCGCTCCGTGAGATACCAGCTCACCCTTTTGTGCACAGCGGTGGCTTTACGCAGGTATGTCCTGCTACTTAACTCGCAAAGTGCGCTGGAACATGCCCTATATCCCCTAGTGCCCTCTGCACACGCCCTTTTTGTGTCCGCCATGAAGATAGGGCCCATGATGTCTAAAGCATGCTGTTGTTTGCTGTAAAGTTGTCCAAACTCCATAATTTACACAGTGTATCTTATATACATTTTTGTCTCTCAAACTGTTGGTACGTGTAGCTGTTGTCTTGCTGGAAGGGCCTATCCACTTGGAGACATCCCTGAAGACCTTGTTGTTCAAGTCAAGAACCAGGTTTGTAGATGTTCTTGTATGTCAGCCGAGTGTGTGTGTGTGTGTGTGTGTGGTGGATATTTCTTCTTGGCTTGTGTTCTCACAAGACTGTCAATACAAATGTTGTTCGAGAAAGTAGTCTGTAAGTGTGACAGGACACAGTAAATGAGGGTTTTGCCCCTTTCTTGGTTTCCTCTGTTGTTACCTATTTGTTACACATAATTGTCTCTTATGTTAAAGTTAATGTGAAATGCAGGCAACTAGAATAAACACACAATAGTTTTAAATGATACTTTTCCTGACCTTCTTTATCACCCATTAAAAAAAAAGTAATGATCCACTAATCTTAATAACACCACTCCATTAATACCTGTAACCACTTTCACCCCACTGGATGGACGCTGCAGCGTTCTTGTTTGTGACATTGCTTTAATTCAGCTAAACTAAGAACTGCCTGTTTAAGGTCCTGCAACAACATCTCCGTGGGGTTCAAGTGAGGACTTTGACAAAGTCAGGTCAAGTGAAGGTTGTGGAACCTACTGTACGCTGGTGCTGCACATTGCACCACACCATGGAATTGGTCCGTGTGTTAACTGCCAACCTCCTGGGTGGTAGATGCCTTCTATCTTTATCACCTGACTGCACCCTTCTATCTGCCGCAGTGGCTGTTGTTTTCACCTGGCCCAGTCACTGAGGTTCTCAGCAGTGAGGCATCTGCACGCTGGTTCCTTCTTGTGAAAACTTGCCACATGTTTGTCATGTCACAGCTGATGCTGTTTCACAGTGCATATACAGTTATTACAGGAACATTTCCTGTCGGCAGCAGTCAAGACAGGAAGTCTTGTATATCTTCGCAACAGTAACTCCGATAAACACAAAACTGTGTACAATGCTACCTAAGAATGAATAGAGGGCGCCTGACACCACTTTGGGACCACTAGGGGGCGCCACAAATGTAAAAGTGATGGTCTCAAAATTTGTACACAAAACTGCACTAAAATTCGTTTTCATGATCTTGGGTCCCGTTTGAGTTGATTCCTACATTTTGGTGATGATTGAATAAAGTGGGTGTGGATTATGACACAAACAAATCTCAAAAAAATCTCCCCCTCAAAAATTCACCAAAAATCACCCATTCATCCTACAGAGGTGACTTTTTTCCAGCACTTCTGTGATCTGCTGAATTATGACAGAATGTTGAACCACTGAACATTGAACCTATTATCCAGTCTGCGGTCATCACTCTATTATTCAAAATATGAAAAATCATATTAAAATTAATATCTCTCAATATGCAATCAAATGGCACCAAAATTCACAGAGAAAATTCTCTTTGAGGTAGAAATGAAATCTATAAAATTAAATGCAGGTCCGTCAAACTGTGAGTCTGCTGGGAATCCTATTGTTTTCGGTCCAATTTTTATGTTTTAGTGGTCCAAGCCTGGTGGGGCTGGGAGCAGCGCGTGTAAAACAGTGCTGTTTTCAGCACCTGCAGGGCTGGAAATCCTATTGTTTCTGGATAGAAACCCCCCCCCCACACACACACACACTAAATGCGATATTCTCCCTTCACGGAGAAGGGAATGCTGATGAATGTTACGGTTTTTGGGTTTCGTCAGGGTTCTTAAAAGGTTACAAAACAAAAGGTTTTTAGGTTCGCAAACACTTTTTGTTGTCACACATGTATTTTTCTGCAAACAGTTGTACGCATTTGCAAATGGTTGTAAAACGTATCGCTGAAGTTATTTTTGGCGCGCCACATATCGCTGAAGTTATTTTTGGCTCGCCACGTATCGCTGAAGTTATTTTTGGCTCGCCACGTATCGCTGAAGTTATTTTTGGCGCGCCACGTATCGCTGAAGTTATTTTTGGCTCGCCACGTATCGCTGAAGTTATTTTTGGCTCGCCACGTATCGCTGAAGTTATTTTTGGCGCGGCACATATCGCTGAAGTTATTTTTGGCTCGCCACGTATCGCTGAAGTTATTTTTGGCTCGTCA
>OMMV01175015.1:0-10502 GCA_900302635.1 Chatrabus melanurus | reverse complement strand
AATTCCCCGGTTCTGAACGTTATAGTTCTTTTCCTCACAGAGAGCAAACTTTTCGCCTGTTTCCCTCCGCCGAATGCAGTGAAAAGAATGAACCACGTGATGCGCGGCCTTTATATGGGGAACGCTACTACCAAGCGCCTGCCAACTGTTGCAAAATGTCGTAAACATATCACTCCAATAAAACAACCAAAAAAATTGTAACTTGGTCTGTGTCTGCTTATGTAGTGAAATAGGAAACTCAGAGCTTATTATTCAACTTTTAAATTCTTGATACTAAACATTTAATAGGAATTAGAGTTTGAATCAGCGTTTAAGTCAGCTTTTGTTTTAGGCTACCTGTCATATGGCAGTGACCGATATTGGTGAATATTTAGGTGGGTTACATCAGCACCAGCTTTTGATGCGTGTGTGAGTGTGAGCTTGATCACAGATCTCTCCTTTATTTATAGTTCCGCTCTTGCACATTACCAGAGACTCCAAACTTTGCATTTGAATTCAGAAAGATCACACAAAACAGTGCAGCAAATTAGTCTGCAAATAAATCTGGAGATATGGTGGACAACAGAAGAAAGGTCCCCTTTGACACCTGACACAAAAACAAACAAACATACTCCTTCAGTATCATCTCAGGAGATCTGAATTATGAATGACAAAATATAAACGCCTGAAAGATGACAGAAAACGCTAAACGTCAAAGTGGCCAAGCTTTCTTTCCCTCTGTAATGTACGTCCATTCTCCCGCAACAATCACACGCTGACATATTCCGACGTACTCCTGTCCTTCGCGAGGAGCTTCTTTAACAAAACGCATTAGGCTGAGGTATATGTGTGTGTATATATAAGAGTACAGAGTAAGAGAGTACAAAGAGGAGTGGAGGGATGAGACGCTGACAGAAAGAAGCTCTCAGAGTGTGATGTGCACGGAGGGCTGCTTTTCAAAAAGGTCCTCGCTTCTTGTTTCCACAGAAATACTACTGTGTACAAAGCAGACGGTGTGTCTGAAAGACGAGGAGGTGTGTTCACGTCAACGCGAAAAACCGTATTTTGTGTAAGGCTCCTGTGTTATTGTTTAAGTGCTTTTGCTGCCAATGGTCTTGGTGAAGAGGAATTTTTGATCTTTGAGCTGAATTGCGCTGACCTTTGTGAATAGCTGTAGAGCGGTGCCTATGCTCCGAATTTCTCCTCTTGTACATCATCTCCAGGTAAAATGTCAGCTGTCAGGTAGAGCTGTTTGTTCGAAAAATGAAGCCTTAAAGTCTGAAGTAAGAGCCACGAAAGGAGTCTAGTTATGGCCAATGTTTGGCTTTGTAGGCCTGGAAAAAATGTTTAAAATTGGATAGCAAGACAGACAGTTATACATCTGTATTTAAATTATTGAAATCAGTTAATAGTCAAGCAGCACGGTGACTTAGTGGTTAGCGCTGTTGCCTCAATTCAATTGAATTCAATTTACTTATGTTGCGCCAAATCATAGCCTAAGTCGCCCCAAGGTGCTTCACAAGGGTAAGGTCTAACCTTACCCAAACCCTGAGCAAGCACATTAGCAACAGTGGTGAGGAAAAACTCCCTGGATGGTTTGTGATTATAGGAAGAAACCTCAAGCAGACCAGACTCAGAGAGGTGACCATCTGCTTTGGCCATACTACCAATGTCAAAAATTGAATAAGACAAAACACAACAAAGAATTGACAAACATGCACAGACAGAGGTGATGAACTAAGTGTCCAGGAGCTTATAAGCAGGGGTGCAAATAACTGGCACTCAGGTGCTCGTGCGTGCTAAAAATAAATGATGCACAGCAGAAAACACAGAGGTAAGCGCTTTTCTTACAACCTGTCATGATCGCTTTCCTCCTGAGAAGTGTTTCCCTCCGTGTTTTCTGCATGCGAATCATTTATTTTTAGCACGCACGAGCACCTGAGCACCAGTTATGTGCACCCCTGCTTATAAGGTCCAGTGGTCAAAATAACCAATAGTCCAAGCAGTCAAGTGGTAGCATCAAGGACCCGTGAAGTGAAGTCATCACTTTTACAGCCAGTTTTCTTTAGACAAGTCTGGGAATGGATACATGAACATTTTCAAGTCACTGAGTATGTCTTGGACTCCAAAGAGAAAGAAAGAGAAAGAAATACAAACAGTATAATACTATATGGCACATCTGTCCACAGTGCAACTTTTGTTTGTTGCATCACCAGTTGTATAGCTTCATCATGGAGTGGCACAGAGAAAGTTTTTCTGAAAATGAAGATGTGAAACTTCCACTTGGTTGTGTTGTAACCCACACAGTGTTCAGAAAGCAAGCCTTAAAAATACATATAATAAGTGTAAATCAGATCGGGCAAACTAAGTAATAAATAGTAAATACATACCCTGCAACACAACCGCATCCTGCTGATTTTACTTGTCCTGAAGTGGCGCACAGCGTGCTGCTGTCCGATGGTGCTTTGGGCTTCACACGGCTTTGTAGGGCTCGATACTTCCAAGTTCTACAAGTTCGACATGAGGGAGGCTCATTAAACATCCGAAAGCCATTGTCATATTTGTGTTTTTGATTCTTTTATTTGTCCAACCACAGTCAATAAGCAGGCGAGCAGCGACATCGCTAACAGGAAGCGGTGGTAACTATTTCAAATTCCTGTGTCCACAGCACAGCTGTCTGGTTGAGATCGCGAACAGAGCCATAGTCACCCGCTGTCGCTTCCTCTCCAAACCACTCTTACAAAATTGGATAAACTTGCGTGGCTTTCTCGTAGGCACATGTAAAATAAAACGTATTTTCCAAGCGCTGCAAAGTGAAACAGTCCGCTGTATGAGAGACCCGAAATTTAGTTGTCTCCCAAAAACCCCAGCTGTTGACAACACAATGCATTCTGGGTCGATTTTTGCCAATATGCGAAAGGGACTATTGTCCATTCTGGGGGACATCTGGTTTGTTTTTATGTACAGATCAATTTACAGATCAATAGGGAGCATCAGCTACAATATTTTGGACATGTTCTGCATTTCTCTGGTCATAATCCAGCACATAGGTGTTCAGGATCCCAGTGTTTGGAGAAGACCAAGGGGACCCCCACGTTTCACCTGGCTGTGGATGTGGGGATAGGCCGTGGTGGTTAACATCCACGAACCAGGGCGGGTCTGTAGTGTGGTGGATGCAGCAACACGTGGCGCCAGCGCATGCTGCCAGACTCGACTTGATCAACAGCACATATATTTGCCATTTAACTTCTTTCAGTGGCCACTGTTATTAGCTTCCTTCAACTAGCTTAGACCCTGGTGAAGCAACTCATGTCGACTGTCGTGTTGAGCATGACGGACCACTAAATCATCGGTTACCATGAGTTCGCGGCTGCCAAGGGATTTGTGGCAGAGTCTTATGGGGAGTCTGGTTTGATGCCGGTTGTGTTCAGTGGTTCGGCAGCTGTTGGTGGCCTTCACTTTCTTCACCTGTGTCGGGTAGTAGCGAACATCTCCCTTGGATTGTTGCTGGCTGATATTGGAGCTCCATCCTGGGCTGGAGTACAGGAAGCAGCCTCGGGCTTGGGCATTGTGCTCAGTGGATGCTGGTTCACAGTGCTGGTCTGTCTTTGATCAAGTTGTCCGGTAATTGAGATTCAGGAGGATTGGCAAATCTCCCTTTTTACATGTGACATCATTCAATCATGTGGCAGAACCCGTGTAAGCTGCATGTGTCAGGAGGGCGCAGTTTGGTTTTTCAGCATGTGGTTCTTTTTAATATACTGGCTCTTTGTGAGCCTAATTGCTTGTCTGCTTATTTTCTTCAAAAGAATACAAATAATTGTAATGATCCCAGGAAATTATGTCAAACTATATACTCTTCAGATGCTGGCAGAAACTATTCTTGTCTTTCCACTTGTATTATCAAAGACTTGTTAACAGTCAATGACAGTAACAAGGTGCTTAATTATTTTAATAACCACCTTGTTTCTTTGGGCTTCTTAATTGAAAGTTTAAATTCTGAAACTTTATTCCAAACGTGCTTGAAGTATGAACCTAACAGATGATTGGAGTTTTAGTTTCAGAGAGCTTGCTGTAGTAGAACTTCAAACTGCATTAAAATCTGTGAATGCTGCGAAATAAGCTGGTTGTGACAAGTCAGAGTCATTCTTTTTAAAACATGCTGCAAACCATATTGCAACTCCTTCAACTAATATTTTAAATTTTTCTTTGGTGTCAAATAAGTTCCCTGTGATATGGAAATCAGCCTTTGTTCTCCCTTTGTTAAAAGTTAAATAACAACTGATCAAAATCTAAATTTTGTGTTCTTACAAAAGCGCTGGAATGTGTTATCAGTGAACAATATAAAACATTTAATAGATCATGACATACATTCTGTACATCAGCCTGGTTTTAGAAAACAACATACAGTCGCACAACTACAGCCGCCTTAAAAGTAGTGAATATTGTAGTTTCCATCGATAAAGGCTACCATTGTGCTGCTTTATTTATTGATCTTTCTAATGCTTTCGATACTGTGGATCATGTGATTATGAAACAAATGTTCAGCAGTGTCATCTTCTTTCCTGGTACAGTAAAGTGGTTTGATCATTATTTGATAGGCAGAACAGAGTGTGTTCACGTAGAAACCCTCAAATTGGGATTCTTGATTGTTACACAGGGTGTCCCTCAGGGCTGAGTGATAAGACCACTACTTTTTATAATCTATGTCAATAGACTTGCCGCAGGAGTCCGATATACAAATTTCTTTTTTTATGCTGATGACAATTACTGTTGTCAATTGTGAAATACTGATAAAACTAAACTTGTGTTGTTCTCAATCTCCAAAATAAAGATTTGCGTACCTTTCCTCGTCACTACTCTTGACGGAGCAAAAACAGATATTATGTACAAATAAATACCTTGGTTTTGTAATTGACAATGGCCTCACATTTAAAGTTTATATCAAGCAAGGAATTGGTGAAGAAATTGAAGTTACGTGTTGTTTTTATTATAGAAACAAGTCTTTTAGTTTTGTGCAATGTTATTTTTTTGGGTTCCTTGGCTCATTTGTTGCCTGATTTGGATTCAGTTTACTATGAAGCTTTGTGGTTTATTACTATTTACACATAGTGCACTCATCGCTGTCCTTTGTATGATCATGTTGGCTGGCCCTCACTGACTGGACGTCGGCTAACACAAGTACATTTTCATTTACAAAACAATCTTAGGCCTTTGTGGCCTGATAATTCAACATTGGACTGGAAAATATAATTTATGTTAATCAAACTTCTGCCTTCTTTTTGTACCTGAGGTCTATACAGAGGCAGGAAAGAAGGCTTTCAGATTTGCTGCCCCTAGTGACTGGAATAAGCTTCAGGTGGACTTTAAGCTGCAGGAACTAATCACTTTGCACACTTTTAAAGACCTTTTGAAATAAATAGAAGTAAGGCCATTTTTCTGTCACTGTTTTAGATAATAGTCGTCGTAGACCCAGTTCCTGAATAACACAACGGATCAGCAAGGTTAGCGAGGAAATCCGTGTAGACAGCCCTATGAGCCAACGAGCAGCCGCTTACGGCAACAGAATGTAGATGCGTTTTCGCTCGCTTGTGATTCACTCACAACCATTGCTTCCGGTTTGCTTCTGGAACCTCGCAAAGGCTGCGCTCTGTGTTACCGCCATAGGCTAACGCGCGAGTCACGTCATCCGTGACGTCAGTGTAGATCACCCTATGAGACGACGAGCAGCCGCTTACGGCAACAGGATGTAGACGCGTTTTCGCTCGCTTGTGATTCGCTCACAACCATCGTTGCTTCCGGTTTGCTTCCGGGTTGACCACAAAATCTGAGTTGCATAGTGTATGGATTTCATTCATTTTATGTGTTATAGACATGTGTTTCTTATCATTTAGCCTTGAGAGCAGTAGTGTGTATGCCATAGCAGCAAGCTAGCTAGTATGTAGCATGGCCTCAGTATTAAAGTAGCAATTACATGAAAGAAGTGTACTGTTGCCCAGGCGACACTTCACCCTCTTTCTTGTCAACCTGCAGCATCTACAGGAATAAATGTAATAGCAAAGGATGTAACACTGATGTGGGAACAGGCACCGACGTTGCAAATAACAATCAATCTTGCATCTGTGGAGGGACATGGACAAATCAGGGGACCGCCTGTGGTCGGCTTTGATGCCATTTGGAGAATAATTGAGTTCATATTATTTACAGCAATGCACCATGCAGAGTACAAAAGCACAGTGTTTCACCTACAGTGTGAACATTGGTAAAACTTACATTCACATTATAAACAGTTTGCGTCAGGTTGTGTACCTGCGACTGCACTCACTTCACAGCATGACTCACGTGGGACCTAAAGCTATATGTTTGCAAAATTTATACTATAGAGTGACAGACTAATTGCAAATATCTGAAAACTGACAATGCCACCTGAGTGAGATATACAGTCAGGTCCATAAGTATTTGGACGGTGATACAGTTTTTGTAATTTTCCCTCTGTACACCATCACAATGGAGCTTAAATGAAACAAGACGACTTGTAGTGTCAAATTTTAGCTTTAATTCAAGGTGTTTAATATGACTTACCTTGCGTTTGAATACTTTGTATGTACTTACTACCCAACCGTTACTGTAGCATGTACTTGAAGTAACCGAGCAAGTAGTAGGGGCATAATTTGAATATACAACGCCACTGCCATTTTACCTGTCCTTAGGTGTTTACAGATCACGCATATGCGCATACCCATGTATTCCAAGAAAATTTCTATTTTGCAATGGCAAACCTTTTTTAAATGGCTCCTGATGTATATGTGTACAATTTCACAGCCCCTCGGATGCCACTGCTTTTTTCATGCATGTCTTCTATCTTCTTTGAATTTTCCCGGGAAGTTCTTGTTTTC
This sequence comes from Chatrabus melanurus, assembly GCA_900302635.1. Taxonomy (NCBI): domain Eukaryota; kingdom Metazoa; phylum Chordata; class Actinopteri; order Batrachoidiformes; family Batrachoididae; genus Chatrabus; species Chatrabus melanurus. The sequence continues at coordinate 3,627 of OMMV01175015.1, read as the reverse complement.
CGATTGCCAGGCTCCAGCTGCATCATATTATAGTGTCGTGTAGTCCATTTGCAAATTATGGAGGTAGCAGATCATATGGGCATTGTTCACCCACTACTAAATGCATACTGAGAATTCGGACGCCCTGCCGCTTGTGCGTAGTGCTTTTTGCCTACTATATAGTACCCCTGGACTTCATTTACATCAATCCTAAAGAAATACAAACAGTATGGTACTGTATGGTAAATCTGATTGGAGTAGGCAGTTCTCAAAAACTGAGTGATCGGACAAGAAGGAGACTAGTGAGGAAGCCACCAAGAAAACCCATGACAACTCTGAAGGTATTACAGGGTGCTGTGGGAGGGTGATTGGAGAAACTGCGCTTTGTAAAACCTTTGTCTGTTGCACCACAGTTTCATGGTGGAGTGACATAGATTTAAAGATTTTCATACAAGAACACAGATTAAAATCTATGCTCCAGCCTCCCATGTGCCTTCTGGCAAACTGCAGCTGAAAATTCACATCTTGTTTTTGATTAAATCCTTCTCTGTTCCACTCCAACATGAAGCTGCATAACTGGTGACTGTACTATAGCTCAGGTCAGCCTTTGCTTTTGTGTTGTTTTCTTCACATCTGTGTACGTGCCAGCAATAATTGCTGGAGCTAACAGCTTCATTCTTTTCTCGGCCTTGTTCTAATCAGCATCAGCTCATAAGAAAGTCATTCAGCTTCCCAAACAACCAACCCTCATATATGCTGCACGTCTTTGTGGTCAGTCTTTGTAATTATGGTTTTAGTGGTTATTGGACGTGAGCGTGCAAGGCAGTGTTAGGGCAGATTTGAGTTCTAGATATCAGAAAGTTTGCCCCCCACCCCTAAGTTTTTTTTTTTACTTAAGCTTTAAAGCCTGAAATCTGAAACTGAACAACCAATTCAAAGCAAGAAATTCTTGCAATGTCATCCCCACAACTGACATTTCATAACTGTTTTCTATCGGTGAAAATTATACAAATTTGGTATCATTTCAGACACAAATATTTTCAAAATTGTTGATGTGCATAAGTATATCCAACAGACTTGATCTGAAATGTAAAAAGTGATAAGCTACATACCCTTCAAAAGTTTGAAAGCAGGGAATTGAATGTATTTTGATTCTAAATTCATGTCCACATTAAAACATTTGGGCCAACATAGACGAACCTATTTGCAAACGTCTGTGTCCGCTAGCCACCGCTAATCGCCGCTGGGCTCCTCCATCCTCCGCCGATGAGCGTCGACTGCGTCCAAAAATTTTCAACATGTTTAAAATTCCTTCCCATTTGCCGACGTACCTCTGGCTACGTTGGAGACCTTTAGAGAAAGTTAATCTCCACTACAACCAAGTTCCCTCCACTAGCCTCCGTTAGCCTCCGCTAGCCTAAATTACTGGTACGATCGTCTACGCTGGCTAATGTTTGGGTGCTGCTTCGCCCTGCCTGCTCAGAATCACTGGACAGTGGTGTGTCGAACCCCTCTCTCGCACGTTGCCATGTTTCCAATAGCATATTGTTGTGACAATGGTAGAAATAAAGGAAAGGTCTGGGGTTCCCAAATGTTTTAATAGTAGTGTAAATATATTTTAATAAATTATGTATTTGTTCAAAGTTTTGCAAAGAACTCACAACTGGGCCTACTTTTCACTAAGACTTTGTTTTTTCCATACCCTTGTAGTTTGGGAGGGAATGGTCATACGAAAAGATATATCCCAAAAACGACTACGACCAGTTACTCCTTCACAGACATTTGATACAAATCATGGCTTTCCGCTGTGCGATTTCTCCTCAGTTTGTTCCGATGACTACTATGCCAGTTGATTTGCCCTAATTTTCACTAAGTTCTTTTTTTCTGTTCTTTCCACCCTTTCCCCTCTATTCATGTTGCAGGTAGGTTGCTCATTAGGAATAACTTAAAGCTCTATGTTCAAAACCATTGGACAGCCTAACCACTGCTCAGCTCCAGCATCAGCCGCGGCTCCATCGGCGAGCCTTTTAAGAAATCACAAAAGAAGCAAGTGCAGATTGTGTGGATTTTCACACAATCACGAAATTCAATGCGCGCCACTCCGTGGGGAGGCTCGCACAAATCCCAGCTCATTAACAATGAATGGATGGCCTCTGATTCATTGATACAATTATTCTGCGGGGAGGTTATTAAGTAATGATGATTAGGATGACACTGAGAAATATGGTGTGAATAGCGATCCCGCCATTCATCAGGAGTTTGGGTTTGTGATGCATGCCGTTAGCTTTTTCAAGGAGCCACTGGAATGATAATAGCGTCGAGGAGGCCCTCGGTGGCTCCGCCGCCTCGTATCATGCTCAGTCATCTTCACACTCAGTAAAGTCAGCACATTTCTGCTGCCATTAAATTTACTACGGCTCATTGGGGACTGACACTGCACGCCATCAGTGTCATTGTAAAGCTTTGTGAAATTCAAGAAAGATTCACTTCTTTATAATCGGAACAATCGTTATTACTAAATACTCTGTTTAAATGACTGGCATTACATCCTTGGAAGTCATCTATTATTCACCTCACTTCACTGAAGAACTAATGATTTTTACCCACTAGTCTACATGTCTTCAGGCAAGGGGATAATTGTTTCCATGAATGGCAGTGTGATCAGTTTGGCTTTGCAGCAGTTATTCTAACTCGTATAGTTGACATACAGGTCTGACGTTAACGGGGGCTTTATTTAGTGGTAGGATTCGCTGGTTGTGGAGATCCTATAACTGGAGGCGAGGATTTTTAACTGCAGTGTTTGCTGGTGTGAGCTGATTTTAAAAGTGGAAGAGCATCTTCCTGAAATACACCGTAAGCCAAGAGAGACTGTTGAAAGATTTTAATAAGGACTTCATAAAGTACCACACCACCAAATTATCCATACATTGAGTTTTTATTGTTGCTGCTTTCAATAAAATCTCAACAGTTATTGCTTTCAAGAAGTGCTGTATTCATTTATGGAACTGTGAAATTTCAAAAATAATTCCAAAAAAAAAAAAAAAAAATCCACTTATTTGGCATTCATTGCAATCCAGGCTGTTAATCACAAAAATGCAATGAATTATAGAAAGAATGTTCTACATTCTCCTTTAGTGTCGAAGCAGCTATTATCATTGGGTTCAAAATGCATAAATGGTGATTAAAATGTTGTGAAATTTTGCTCAGTATGATTTTACAGTGGGATAAGGAGTTGAGCTACAGCTGTAGACCTGGGTTCAATAACCGGTCACACTATCTTTCTGTGTCCTTAGACCAGTGTTTCCCAACCCTGGTCCTCAGGGAACACCTAACCTGCACATTTTCCATCTCTCCCTGCTCTGCCAAAAGCTGAGTAGCTCATTCAGGTGTCTCTTAGCTCTTGATTGGCTGAGCACACCTGAATGAGCTAATCAGCTTTTGGCAGAGCAGGGAGAGATGGAAAATGTGCAGGTTAGGTGTTCCCTGAGGACCAGGGTTGGGAAACATTGGTCTAAGGAACCTAAAAAGTTTTGGTTTAGATCAGCGGGTTGCAAAGAGGTTGGTCCTGGCTCTCCTACTACATAATAGACAGTGAATTTGCTGTTAACTTATGGCTATTGACACATTTTCTCCTCTTAATGTTTTTAC
>OMMV01175010.1:0-10454 GCA_900302635.1 Chatrabus melanurus | reverse complement strand
CACCTCTGTGGCTCATTTCTTTAAACCCAGTCGCTGAACTTTACAGTGACAGGAGTCTCAGCGCCTTTTTTGATCATGTGTTCTGGTGCCAGAGATGATGTTTGCTGAGTTGATGTGTGGAACTGACAGCTCGGCTCTGGAACCACGGGTTTATGCACCAGCTGCACTTCTTGTCGTCACTATGCGGCATATATTCCTCACTACTGCTGCATGACAAAAGTACGGCAGCCGCAAGTCGCACATTAGTCATTTTAATCACTTTTTTACAGCATTAATGTCGTGCTTTTGGTGCGCGCCTCGTCTGCTGTGTATTTGCGTTTTTTCTGTCAATTTGGGACATTTTGCTGCAACATACGTGCGCGACAGTAGCGCGGCAGTCTCACACTACACGCAAATTAACATACAACTCACGTGTTTCACACAAAACGTGAAACAGCCGCGGAAATTCAGGTTGCAGATTGGCCGCAGAGCGATAAACCGCAGGTGTGATAGCCCCTTTAAGCCCAAAAATTACACTCAAGCTTCACTGATTGCTGAGATCTGAGGGGTGATCTCAATGGCCAGCCTCCAAAATATGAGACACGGCCACACAGTCTGCAATAAACTGTTCAGTCACATCACACCTGCCCTCCTTTGCTGTTGACAGGGGGCGTGGCCAGCACCAGCTCTTTTTCATTTAAAGCAGCAGGCACTGAAACAGGTTGGGTTTTTTTTAGAGACTTAATTTTTTTTTAAATACACCTGGTATCCATTATGAACTTGCTGAAAAGATGTGCATTATAATACCTTTATCTAGTTTCTTAATAATTTCAAAGTGGAAATACAGCAACTAATACAGAGTAGTTATCTTACTTTGGACTAACATGCACACAGCGCGTCTTATTTAAACAAAACTTCTGTGTGCACTTGTGCTTTGTATTGATATTAAATCGCACTGGTCACTGTGCACAGTTGCATGCAAATCATACAGTTTGTGCAAAGGTGAGAATTTGATTTAATATTATTCCCCTGCTTCAGCTTTAAATTTGTGTTGTCGGTTTGTTGCTGCTCTCAGAAAGTCGGTCATGAATTCTTGGTTTATCCTAAAAAAAAAGAAGCACAGTATGAAGTCATGCACTTGCAAAAATGCTTACTGTGAGGCACCAGTTAGAAGTTGCACATTTCCTCAGCCCAGTTTTATCAGTTAGTTCTCATGACACATGTGATTTGTCCACACAGGCACACGCTGCAAAAACAAACTGCTTAGTGAACCCGGGGCACCTCAATAGTCTACATGTCTCCTGGTGAATGTCAGCGCTGTCTTAGCCTGTTTGTTTGCTTGTCTTGCAGGCGTGGCCACATACGTGTGCGTGGCCCATTTGGGCGTCTGGGATCCCCAAGGCCCTGACCTCAGCAACTGCACGTCGCCCTGGGTCAACCACATCATGCAGAAAGTAAGTCTGAATGTTGCTGCTGCTGGCTATTGTGGATTCTGTTGAGCCTTATTTTAAGGCTATGTGATGTGAATATCCTCCGGAAGCAGTTTCCAGTGTGTGAAGACACGTTTACCGCAGCAGGAAAAAAAATCCACCAAGGAACATCTTCACTTGTTAACCTTAGTCTGGGAGTTGAGAAATCTTATATAGCTATTAAGGGATTGCAAATTTACAAATAGGCCATTTATTCACAATGTGCTAACACTGCAGTAGGCTAATTGTCATTATACCTTTGCACAAAAAGCATTGTTTGTGAAGAGTTGCGTTCTTAAAGTCACTTGCATTGTAGAAATTGCTGCTTTCGTTCCTTTTAGTGCCTACACTATCAATTTATGGCTTCATATGTGTTCTCACATGAGCCACAAGGCTTTATGGGTTTTCTTTATAAAAGACATCATGGGAAAATATGATCCCTGTGAAATCAGCGTTACTGTAAAGGCACTAAAGTAGGAATCCTTTCTGTAAAATAAGTTTGTTTATGATAAAACTGTGCCGTGAAAGAATATTAGCTTGGGACACAAATAATACATTGAGTACCAACTGAGCCTATGTGAAAAGTATTCCAAAAGTCTTCCAAACCACAGTGATAACTTGGCTCAGCTGGAATAGACATACCTAAGACTGATTAGTGTCAGCCCTGTGCAATCAAATCATCATGTAAATAGAACTATTTCAGCAGTGTGACTTTGTCAAAAGGCATAACCTAGTATTACACTATGCCAGGATCAAAAGAGGCAGCAACGGCGGTGATACCAAAAGCAGGACCAGGTACTAGGTGCCAGGTTTGGAAAACCAATAAAGGCAGGTAGAGATAAATCTAGTCGAGCAGGGACCATGCAGTGGAAAAGCACCATGTCTGACACAGCCAGGTGATAGTTAGGCAATACTCTTGGCCTTTTCCTGTGGCTGGGGTCCTCAGCACTGAGGCACCTACACACAGGCTCGTGCTCAGAGAAATGCACCACATGGCCAAAATGTCATAGCTGATGTTCCCTCACAGTGCAAGTGACAGACCTCATCTGAGTCTTCCTAAGTAACGACTCGTTTAAGGCGTAATCTCACCTAGACGTTTGGGTCAACGTAGACAAACGTATTTGCAAATGTCGTGTCTGTTAGCCTCCGCTAGCATCCACTAAGCTACGCCGTCCTTCGCCAATGAACGTTGACTGCGTCCAAAACTTTTCAACATGTTTAAAATTTCTCTGCATTTGCCGATGTACATCCGGCTACATTGGAGACCGTTAGAGAAAGTTAATCTCCGCTATGACCATGTTCCCTCTGTTAGCATCCGTTAGTCTCTGCTAGCCGAAGTTACCGGTGCGATCGTCTATGTTGGGTGCTGCTTCGCCTTGCCTGCTCAGAATCACTAGACAGTGGTGTGTCGAACCCCTCTCCCGCACGGTGCCACATTGGCAAGAGTCCCGCTTGTTCTAATGGAGCGCTGGCTAACGTCTGTCTCCACTACCACCATGTTGTGGAACACTGTGCTGCATTTGAGGTTTGTTACCAAACTCCGGTAACATGAGTTTTGCTGACGTTTGGCCAATTTTCTCGACTTTGCCCTACGATCACCAAACGCTGGGGTAAACGTCATTACTGTGACTGAGCCTTTAACACGGGTACTGGAGGATACTCCAAAGAGACCTAGTACCAAAGACATGCAGTCGGGTCTTGGGTCACTGGTTGGAGTTGAAGTCTCACTTATTGATACAAGTCAAGTCTGGGAGCATGCACTGGTGCCGCACTTTGCCGCATCCATGACACCACGGAATTGCCTTGGGTCCTGGATGGCAACCACCCAGGCAGACAAACGGTCCATCCCCACATCTCTAAAATATCATCTACCTGCCACAGCCAGGTGAAGCGAGGGCATCCCCTTGGCCTTCTCCGGCCACAGGGGTCCTCAAAACTCAGGCACCTATGTGCTGGATCATGCACAGAGAAACCCGTCACATGGCCAAAATGTCGAAGCTGACGCTCTCTCACAATGCAAGTGATACTCCTCATAGTCTCCCTAAGTAACTGCTCGTTTGACACAGTCATTCCAGCGGTACCCAAGGATCCTCCGAAGAGACCTGGTACAAGTGTTGGAAAATTGTTTTGCTCCAATAGATGGAATGACCATTTATCATCTGTAGTTTGAGTGTGCTCAGGCTGCCTTTGTTTTCTGTTCAGTTCAGTTTGATATCTGAAACAATTGACAATGAGATATACACAAAAATAGAAGAAAGTGTGTTGTGTATGTATGTGTGTGGCAGGTGTTGTGTCACTGCAAACACAATACTTGCAACTGCATCAAAGCTACTCACCCCTTTATAACAGATCTCTTTTAGTCCATTCTTTCCTTCTTCTTGTCATCATTCTTCTATTCATCCTCTTACCCTTTTCACAATGTCTGTTCTTCTTTTTGTTCTTCTTTTTTCTTCCAGCTTCGTTCGGGTGAGACGGCAGCGATTGTGGCCAGAGAGCTGGCAGAACAGACCAAAGGGCTTCTGCGTCCCGGCGATGTGCCATCCACCGTCCGGGCTATGGCCCAACTGGTGGAACTGCTGGATGTCCAGCTCAGGAACCTGACACCTGGAGGCAAGGACAGCGCTGCCCGCAGCCTCACTAAGGTACAACAGCCAGTGATGTTCCTTGAAGTCAATGTGTTGAACGATAGAGTGGGTTAAATAATTACCTTTTTCTAGCAATCAGGGATTTGAATCCACCTGTAGTGTTAAGTTTGGTTTTTAGTGGTGCACATCAGCATCGTCTCAACCAATGTTCACAGACGGTAGCATGGCTGTTCTCACTGACAGCTGTATGTTGTCAGTGGGGGCAGTGCTACATGGTGGCAGGAAACCGTTTTCACAGATACAGAAATGAGGGTGATAAAAATGGAACTGTTTAAGTTGGCAGTAACTCGATATATTTGTACATTTTTTTTCATCAAGATGAACAGATTGTGTGATACATGTTTTGGTCTTACCCTGTCAGTATTCAAATGTCAGACAGTCAGTGTGATGGAGATAATTCTGCACATTTTGAAATACTAAATTTGGAAATTTGCTAGGTTTCTTTACAACTTTGTGACAGAACTCATTAAATAGGCAATCTGTCATAAATGTCCAAACACCAAACAGCAGCCTCGCATTCTACTTTCCAGACTTGTTGCTTATGTGTACTGTGTATACTAGTATATGTATACCGTACACCGGCATTTTTGATAACATTGTAGGCTTGTGCAAGCTGTCATAATGAGGTGAAAGTGCAAGAAGACATTTTACAGCAGGAGTATTTTGAACATTGACCATTGCTTAAATCAGTTGCAAAGTTTAAAACTGTCATTATAAATAATAGTTTATTTCGCTGTAGGTGTATTGTGTGCTACGTGACACCACAGCAACAGTTGCAGATGATCACTCAGTAATGAAATGGATGTAAAAATCTGATTAAATACAACATGAATTTCTTAGAAATTACAAGAGAGCATAAAAAAATTAATCAATAAAGACCAGTTAAAAGATTGTTCTCACTTTTATGGATATGCATCCCAGAAGGTGATGGTTTGAAACCTTGTCCATACTTTGGTAAACATTCACAAGTCTGGGAGGTGTGTCCGTGTTGAACGGAGATATTCTGTCATTGTGCCCTGGTCTTGTTTTAACCCTATGGGATTTTCACGATCTTCGAAAGTTCCTTTTTTTTTTTTTTCTTTGCGACGTGAACTTTGACAAACTTTGGTAATCCCTTGCATTTATATGGAGCTCGTAAGGCTGTCACACATACCGTGACATCACCAGGAGGTTTTCCCGAAGCGCAGAGGTTGTGCTAAAGTTATATGATTTATGTCGTGGTTGTTTTTGCACACATCACATGGTCCAAGTCCAGCATCTTACATCATCGCAAAGTGCGCTAGATCACATTCATGATCTTCACACGCCGGTTTGTCACAGGTATAGAATGTATCCTTCCAGGATGCTTATCTGTGAAAGTGAGAACGGGGCTGAATACAGAAGTGCTGTACTGTGGCTATAGTGGACCAAATGCATTGAAGTTAGCGGGGAGACTGTGTTGAAAACTAGTACAAGGGCAATCTGTATCTTGTGATGCTTTCACAGTTATAAGGTGACAATTGACACATCGCAACTGAACAATCTCGATTTGGCAGACGAGAATTCCTTATTGTAATCTTGTCACTCACACATGCAAGAGAAGACAGTAACTTGAGTGAATTTGCAAAATGTGTTGCATTGAAAATAAATGAGGCAAAAACCTTGAGAGCAAACAACAAGAAGTCAGAATCGCTAAAGCTAGAAGTAAATCGCTTTGAAGACGATGAATTTATTGGAGCTACTGTGAACAAAGAAGGTGGAGCAGACAGAGACATCAGTTGTCTAATAAATAAAGTAAGGATGGCATTCACAAAGCACGAACAAGATATGGAGAACTGGACAATATAGCTGACAAATCAAAGTAAAGTTATACAAAACTGTTGTGAGACCAGTACCTCTGTGAGGTTGTAAAGCCTGGAAAATGACAAAACAATATGAATAGAAACTAGATTCATTCCAGTGCCGGTGTTTGAAATGAATCGTGCAGATATTTTGGCCAAATATAACTTCAGTGGAGGAGCTAAATAAATAACATTACTCCATAGGTGGGGGACACGGGGGCAGGGACCACTAGCTGCTCATCCAAATTTGACTATGGGGGACTGAATTTGAATACATAATTTTGTATCCTTTTTGTTACAAATAATGAGTAATATCAAGTAAATGCTGATGCAGTTGGTAATCTCTATATTAATAAATGATTAAATTAAACAAAGTACCCAAAAATGCTTCAGTATGCACACTTGTGTTTATATATACAGCTTCGGAAAAAAATTCTTAGCCCACTAACATTATTTGGTGGGCTAGTCTTTTTGGGCTTATTTGACCAAAATGTACATTGTGATAAATCCACTGCAGATTTTTTTCTGTCACAGGCATAAAAAGAGTTCATGTGACATGGTTGAGATTTTCTAACCAAATTAGCATTTGATTCGAGGCAATTCAGCTTTAACCCCCCTAATGTCTTAACATTCTGTATACTCCCCTTGTCCTCAGGGTCAAAAATGACACCACCCTCACTAAAGCCCTAAAATAAAGGAGCTTCATTTAATTTTAAATGCCAAATCATACTAGTGTTAATGATGGACAATGTGTGTCTGTGCATTGATTCATGATGATTTGGACAATTTTTGGTCACCAATTCTTCACTAATGTTGCCTGTTCTGTGATAGTTGAACATGGTTGTGTTTATTGGTTGAATATGAGCTTATTGTGATATTAAATACGTTGATGAGATACACTTCTTGTTATTTTCTGGCATACATGTTCACAAATACAAAGTATGTTTGCTGAATGTGTCTATATATATATGTGTGTGTGTGTGTGTGTGTACACTTCACAGGTGTTTTTGATGCCAAAATCACAAAGTTAAAAATCAAGGCACCGGTGGCAACCATCTTGAAAAATGGCGGCCATATAGAATTTTCAGGTGGCTAACATTCTTTTATTGATTAGTGGCCTATCAGGTAAACAGATGCAAAATTTAATGTTTGTTGACAGTCTGATATACATACATACATATATATATATACACACCCCCCTCCCCCCAACTCCCAGACCTCTGGTAGAGGAGCAGAGGTTGAGGAACACAGACATACCACCCCCCTGGGGATGAGAAGGTGATTTTTATATATATTAGTTATCTGCCCTGCTATCAGGATAAGGACGAGCGTTAAGGTTTAAGTTTTCTGAAGGAGTATCACTTGCATTGTAAAGGGAGCATCAATGATGATATTTTGGCCATGGGGCGCATTTCTCTGGGCATGGTCCAGCACGCAGGTGTCTCAGTGTTGAGGGCCACAGTGGCTGGAGAAAGCCAAGGGGATGCCGATGTTTCACCTGGCTGCGGCTGATAGATGGTTACTTTTGAGAGGTGGGGATTGACCATTTGTCTCCTAGGGATGTCTCGAGCTGATCGTATCCGATCAGAATCAGCCCAATCAAGGCATTTTTTTTTTTTGATTGATGAGTATCACATAAGTTAAACCCGAGTCATGAAGTAAGCACGCGTTCCTTGTGCTTCGCTTTATAAGTGCAGTGCCAGTGGACCGAACAGAGTCATGGCTGCTGCTGCATCACTACAGAGCCACGAGACCCACGGTGCTTGTTTTCAAAGCAATTTAACACTCTCTTTAAATACGCAACAAGCCTATTTTATTCACACAGATCATCAACAGTGCGCGTCAGTATCGCTCTGTTTCACAAGCGCAGAGCCGTAACAGGCAGCGCTCAGTGCTGCCACGGTGAGGGTTTCAAAAACATATTTCACATCACTTCAAATACACACCAGGTCTGTTTCTGATGGATGGTGCATGTGATATGACCTTCCTCCCAGCCAATCTGATAGCGATTTCCACAAAAATAAATTAGTTTTTCACAGTACAGGGGCCTAGCCAGAGAGCCGAGTCGTAAAGGCCCCCGTCCCCCCTTGTTAGAGTAAAGGTCCACTTTTGAAGACATTTTGTACATACAACAACATCAACAACAACAATAATCACAATAATAATGAGAATGAATGTATTTTGTATTTTTTACAGCTAAAATATCATTCAGTCACTATCAATCTAAATGTCTTTGTTTTACAACTACAATTCTGCACTATGCGGAATTGATGAGACATATTTAAAAAATCTGATTACTTTTTTTTTTTTTAATAAATACATGAATACAAACATTAATAAGCAGCTTGGATTGAAGGTGTTTTTTCTTAATGCATGGCAGGGCTGTTAAAGTGACAAGCATATACAAGGGATTGTCTTTAATGTGCTTGCATTCTGTTCTGTGCAAGTGTAATATCGAGGAAAATACAAGTGTCAGATCGGCACTCGGTATCGGCAGATACTCAATATTAAATGACTCTGATTGGGATCAGGGCAAAAAAAAAAAAAAACTTGATTGGGACATCCTTGTTGTCTATCTGGGTGGTTGCCATCCAGGGCCCAAGGTGGATCCATGGTGTGATGAATGTGGGGACATGTGGCACCAGTGACCTGCATCGAAAGTTTGGAAATTTGAACAATACTTTTTCTGGTCCAACAGTCTTGCGCAGTAGCGGAATTCCAGTATGGACTAGATCCAATTCCTGGAATATTTCACATTCTACATGAAGTATATGTATATATATATATATATATATATATATTCCAATGTTGCAAAAGCCGGAAATGGCGGAAGTTGGAAAGTAGGTGGAGTCGCATCGGGTCAGTATGCTCTGTTGGCTTTTTCAGCAGTAGCTGCTGATTCCGTTGAACCTGCTTTATTTGAACTTTCCTCACTTAGTTCTTTCTATTCCTCCTGCTCCCTCCCTGAGTAATATATGTGAAGTGAATACTAGAGCATTAAGTTGAATCAATTAATTTCTGTTTTCCTGTTGACCAAATGGCCTACTAAAGGTTGAATTTGCAGAAAAAAATCCTCCATAAAAGAGGAAAAGTGTTGCTCCTGATTTCAGTAATGACCCAATTATATCCACCTAATGGAGTAATATGCCAGGTTATTATGTTAATGTTCAGGAGGAAATCAAATATGGCCAATCACGCACGAGTGCCTTGGTAATTAACGGCATCAATTCACTCAACAGTAGGTGCAGGAAACAGGAAAAAGAATACAGGAAGAGAAATGTGAAGAGAAATTGTGCAGAAAAGGGAGGTGAGCGAAGAGAATACCAATGGATTTCACTCAGCCAAGTCTCACCGTGTTAATGAGGCCTCTGTGCATCTGTGTGTGTGACTGAGAGGTGTTACATTGCTAACGGGTGAATTGTTTAAATTTGCAGCTTCAGAAGAGAGAGAGGTCCTGCAGGTTTTTCACACAGGTATTTCCACTTCCTGATATCGTTGATTACTGCCACACCACAGTCCCGTGTCTTTTGTTTTTCACACTCGGAGCAGCATGTGGTCCGCTGAGTGTGCTTGTGTGTGTGAGCGCACTTCGTTAAGTTTTATTTTGTTGCTACAGCCGTCGTATTATTGTTTGCATGGAAACCCTTTGAGGGGGCGCGTCATTTTACAGGTCGGAATCTGGGCCCGAACCAGAAATTACTGGTGAAGATCCTCTCAAAGGGTTTTCTGACATTATTTTATGTTCAACTTTGCTTTTTTGTAATTGCATTTTGCATTTTGAATCAGTCACACTGACAAGAGGCTATGATCAATGTCAAAAACAAGAGCACTCAGAGAGCGCAGCCCTCCGCCAAGCTTTTAACATTTGTCACCTGCGAAATCGATCAGTGAACATGAGGAATAACTTTAATTGGCATATATGATTTTATATGACTGTGAAAACGAACTACTAGACATTAAAATCATTTGGCTATGATAAATGAGCTTTTCCTCCTTTAATTTCTAATTTATTAATATTTATATTATTTATAAATTATTTCTATTCTCCATTATAGTGATACATAAACCACAAATGCTGACATCAGCAGGAATTACACAACTATTAGAAATATACTAAGTGCTGACATCAAGTCAAGTGCTGAGCTATTAGAGATGGCTCAAATCCGTTGACAGCTTACTGAATCAGCATTCTCCCAGTTGGACATTTCCATCTCTATTAGATACCTTACAACAGCGTCTTACATCCCGGAATCTGAAATTTTTAAATTTTGATCCACTGGATCCAGAAGACTTTCTGGATCTGGATAGAACTTTACCTGCTTATAGCTATTATCATCTTACATAAGCATGACAAGATTCATCCTGATCTGTTGAGTTGTTGCTGAGATGTACATATCTGAACATGTTAAATGGGATTTCCAATGATAAATTTGAATTGCCACCAAATCCTTAATCCGGATCAGATGAAACTTGGTCTGATGGTTGAGGGGTCTGATCCTGCCAAATTTCATTCAAATCCAATGAGTTTTGCCAGTGATATG
>OMMV01175002.1:0-19184 GCA_900302635.1 Chatrabus melanurus | reverse complement strand
CCAATTTGCACAGTGCGCCTAACTCTTTTTCTACAAATACCTCTCCAGAACTTCTCTGCTTCAGTTTTTGGCATCAGTTTTGGTATGCAGGTAATGGTCAGATGTTGTTTTATGGTTTGCAAGAGGTTTTGGGTTGCAGGTGCATCATTCCAAAGGGCAATTCACTCTAAAAGTCTACTTTTTTTTTAGGCGGAAATGAAATTTTCATTTTCTGTTGTGTGCCATCTTCATTTACTCTGACCTAAAAACATAAATACTGATTCTTTCACCTCTGCAGTACTCTCACAAGTGGTACCTTTATTATGATACCAAGATAATTCAAATAAACCTTGTAGTTTCTGGGATATACTCAATTAATTTTGGGCATGTCATTTTCAAGCAGCGGTCTAAAAAGAGGCCTAGGGTTGAAAAGGTTAACAAATTGTTGTTTGATTGCATTTTTATACCCCTGCTATTGAAATTAAATAAAAAAAACCTTGATTTTCCTCAGATCCTCCATGGGCTCCTGGCAAGCCTGTCATCAGGGACATCGGTAAGACCTCAGCCCTGCTGGCGTGGAACAGACCAGAGCATGATGGCGGTGCTAAGATTGAAGGCTATATCATCGAGTTCCAGAAGACTGGAAGTGAGGAGTGGATCCGTATTGCCGAGGACGTTCCTCAGACTGAACACCAGTTGAAAGACCTGATTGAGAAGCAGGAGTACTCTTTCCGGATCAAAGCCGTCAACAAGGCTGGAGAGAGCGAACCAAGCGATCCCAGTGACCCTGTGGTCTGCAAAGAGAGGCTCTGTAAGTTTAAATTCAGGGGCGCTGAGGTTAATTGTTGTTTCTGAGAGGATGTCTAACCATTTCCTAATTGTCTAATTCCATTTGACAGATCCTCCCTCCGCTCCTCAGTGGTTGGAGGTGACGAACATCACCAAGGTCAACGCTGACGTGAAGTGGCAAGCTCCCAGCAGCGATGGCGGCTCACCCATTACCAACTATGTGGTGGAGAAGAGGGACGTCAGGCGTAAGGCCTGGCAGACTGTAGACACCATGGTCAAGGACCTGAAGTACACTGTGTCTCCACTCAACGAAGGCTCGCTTTACGTGTTCCGTGTTGCTGCTGAGAATGCTGTGGGGATGGGTGAATTCTGTGAGATGGAGGATGCTGTGCTGGCCAAAGACACTTTCAGTAAGTTCTTGTCACAAACAACTGAGTGCATTTGTTTCACAGTGAAACTCAGTTAAAATTCCCAGCTTTCATGATATATTTCTGTCAGATTATTGTTCCACAGTGAGATTTCTGCTGGTTTCAGTTCCAATACAACATGGGGATGTTTTGTTTCTTCCCTCAGAGTGATTTTTTTTTTTTTAATTTCCTTTAGAAAAATCATTACAACATTTCTACTCAGTTGCTACTTGGCCTCCTGACACTTAGGACTTTATTTCCCCACCTCATTAACCTGAGTTGAACCAATGTTTAATCAAACCTGTACGAGTGTGGTCTGATTGTAAATATTTGTCGTTTTTGTCAGCTACTCCTGGACCTCCTTACGCCCTCACAGTATTAGAGGTCGCCAAGAGGCACGTGGAGCTGAAATGGGAACCTCCCAACAGCGACGGCGGAAGACCCATTACCAAGTAAGGCAAAAAAAAAAGAAAGCCTACTGTGTAGGCAGGTGTGAGACCGTGTAAATTGTAAAGCAATGTACCATAAAAAGATAATAAAAGATCTTCAAATTTAATGCATTTTAATTCACATCTCAGGTATGTGATTGAGAAGAAAGACAAGGTGGGAACTCGTTGGTTGAAGTGCTGCAAGACACCAGACAGAAAATCCCAATTTAAAGTGACGGATGTGGACGAAGGCTCAGAGGTGCAGTTCCAGGTCCGAGCTGAGAATGAGGCTGGAGTGGGAGATCCCAGCGAACCAACTGAGGTCCTCACTATCGAGGATCCTACGAGTAAGTGGCCAGAAAATTAGTCATTGTTGCAGGAAGCTTCCCCATTATGAAGATAGGAAACGAATGTAGAATGTGCACACGTTTGCTGTTGCTTCATGTACATGACAGTATCCGGATCAGCGCAATTACAACTGCATTGTTGTGTAATATCACTTCATGATTGACTTTGAACATGATAAAGATCTACCAGTGGATCGTGACATCTGGGAAGAGCTTTTGGCAGGGGTCACAAACCCCCCTCCTACAGATTGCCTGCAACACTTCCAACTCTTCCTGCTCCACCCACTGCTAATTAACTGAGTCAGGTGGCCTCAGCCAATTAAGAGCAAGGAAACACCAAACTTCACTAATTAGCTGCAGTTGCAGTAGAGAGACATGGAAAACATGCAAGGCAGGGTTGGTGACCCGAGTTATAGAGTCATGAGGTCACTGGACAGGAGAATGAAGGTCCAAGTCCTTAGAGTCCTGGTGCTTCCTGTCTTACTGTATGGTTGAGAGACTTGGACTCTAAACAGCGACCTAAGGTGTCTTTGGTACCAGGTCCCTTTGGAGGATCCTTGCTGGAATGACTTGGTGTCAAATGAGTGGTTACTTAAGGAGACCCATATCAGGTGTAATACGCACACTGTGAGGTTACATCAGCTCCGACATGATCTGACCTTTACTGCTTTGCCTCTGAAGAACAGGCAGAAAGATTCTGTGAAAATAAAATGAATCAATAATGAGACTAATTGAAATTTTCAGAGACCATTGGTAAATACAGATGTCCTCCTTTCCAGGTGCTCCATCTCCTCCTCAAGAAGTAGCGATTCCCGATGCCAGCAGGGAGCACATCAATGTCACCTGGAAGCCTCCGGTTAAGGACGGCGGCTGCCCCATTACCGGCTACCATGTGGAGGTGGCTGAGGCCCGTCCGGAGCTAAAATGGCTCAGAGTCAACAGCAGACCCGTCAAGGAACTCAAGTTTAGGATCGATGATGGAATTAAGCCGGAGAAGAAATACGTAATCAGGGTCCGTGCCATCAATGCAGTCGGCGTGAGTGATCCGTCTGAGATCTCGGACAAGGTCTTCACTAAAGATCCCGACTGTAAGCATCAGCAGACATTCAAATTAATGTTTTTCTGTTTATTTGCTGTTTCACAAAGCTATTTGCTGGTGTTATGCATGCATCGATTACAAATCCACAAAAGATTGACAGTTGCAAAGTCCAAATATAGTTCCAGAAGCTTCTTACATATGTTCATGTGGATCCAAACCATAGACTGTAAATAATGTGGACAGCAGGATGTGAAGCCACAGAGTCTCTGTAGGCTTTAGTGGTTGAACGCAGTCCAACTCATGAACCCACTTCCTCCTTGTAAGTCTCCGAGATGTGGGCGGTATTTTGGATTCAGTCCTGCACAGATACATTTCTTCTGTGTGGTTTAAGAAGTCAACCTTAATTAAAAACAAATTGACAAATGCAATAAAACAGTAATAATAATAATTAATAATAATATCATCTCATTCTCAGGCGCTCCAACCATGGATTTGGAGACGAAGGATCTGGTGGTGGTGGAGGGAGAGAAGCTCCACCTAAATATCCCGTACAGAGCGATCCCAACTCCAAAGATGAGCTGGCAGAAGGACACGGTGGAGTGTAAGGCTGACGATCGTCTTTCCATGACGGTGGAGATGAACAGTGCTCATCTGGAGCTGCTGAAGTGCACGCGTGCTGACGCCGGTGCCTACACCATAACCCTGGAGAACAGCCTGGGAACCGCCACCGGAACCATCAATGTCAAAGTTATCGGTAAGATGTCCTACAGACAGATCGTCAATTGAACCCGTTCTCTCCAGATCCAACAGAAAAACTGGTTACACCTTATTGAACTGTAGCAGGAACCTGAACGTTACCAGACTGACAAAGTAGTTCTGCAACAAAATGGAACTCATTTTGCACAACTACTAAATCATCTCTAAAAATAATTTCACTGAAATAAACAATGATGCACTACTTTAAACTGGTTTCAAATAGGTTTAAACTCATTTGAACCACAGATCATTTGTATAACTTTATGCAAATCTGGTTTATACCACAAAGCAACTGATTATATACTAATCAGATCACACACAGATTAATTATTTGAAATTAATTTCAAACTAAATTAAACCTGAGATCCATAGGTTTAAACATGACACACTGAAATTGGTTTAAACTGATCTAAACTGTGTAAACGGTTGAATGAACAGCGACCCTAATCAGTTATTAAACAAGTTTCAATCACATCATACTGCCTTTGAACCAAAGTAAATTAAAAGTGGTTTACACAAGAAACTGGTTTGAAGTGTTTGAATCCTATATTTTAAACCAGTGTGAATTGTAACAACCATTTAAATACAGAGAATCTGCTGTAAAAAAAAAGGCTTTAATGTGGGTTAAATTTATGTTGAGCTGGTTTAAAGCCAGATGAATCTAGTTCTAACAGTGGATTCAGACAGGTTTGAAAAATAAACTACTTTGCTGATGGAATCAGGAGTTCTCAGAGCGAAACGGCTGTGGCTCTCTGAGAACCCCTGATCCCATCAGCACTCAGAAGTGAAGCAGAGGCAGTTCAGATTAGTTCTTGGCTGGTAGACGGCTTTGGAAGTCCAGGAGCTGTGAGCAGGTTTCTCCATGTGGAACTGGACCTCAAATGTAGATCTGTACTGGATCTGCTGTGGCGACCCCAAGGAACTGGGTTCAGCTGAAAGTAAAAAAAAAAAAAAAAAGTCATTGTTTAAAATTGAACACAATGTTAATGTGTGCTGAGACTGTATTGTAATACTGAGAAGTATTGCTGCAGCATTTTAATGGCTAATATATGACCAAAATTTTTTAATTTCTTTTTCTGGGTTTATGTAAATTGCACATTTTGTTTTCGGCATAACTGAAGAAAAACTTTTTAGAGGAAACCAAGTCAAGTAATTTATTTCTACTGTATGGAACTAAAAGCTCAAACCAACAACCTCAAACATCTGACAATGAAATTGCCTGATCCCCGCAGGACTTCCTGGTCAGTGTAAAAACATCGGAGCCAGTGACATCACCAAAAACTCCTGCACGATTAACTGGGAAGCGCCCGAGGACGATGGTGGGACACCTATTGTCAGTTACACACTGGAGCGCCGTGAGGCCTCCAAGAAGACCTACATGCCCGTCATGTCAAAAGAGAACATCCTGACCTATGCTGTCAAAGACCTCTTCATCAACTGCGAGTACTATTTCCGGGTCAAGGCTTTGAACAAGGTCGGTGCAGGAGAATATTTGGAGCTGCGTAACCCGGTCATCATTGAGGAACTGAAGCGTAAGTCCAGTAGTAGTGGACTGTGTGGAAATGTTGTATTTACAGCATACATATATATGTATGTATGTATGTATGTATATATATATATATATATATATATATATATGAGAAATACTGTAACTATGCATCGTTGTCCATCATTTACACAGCACTTTGTGTCATAAATATTTTATCTGCCATAAATGTTCAGTTAAAAGCCAAAATTCACATAATGTCCTCCAACTGAAGAAGGGATGGACACATCACTGACCCTTAAAATCGACAGTCCAGCATCATTTATCTGCCTTTCAATCCACAGAGAAACCAGATCCACCGATCCAGGTGGAAGCACGCGACCCGACCTCCAAGTCCATTACCGTCACATGGAAGCCTCCCGATTATGATGGCGGCTGTCCCATCCAGGGCTACATTGTGGAGAAGATGGAGAAGGACGGTGACCGCTACGAGAGGGTCACCCCGAACCTCGTGCCAGGGTTATCCTTTGTGGTGACGGGCCTGACGGAGGAGACAGAATACCAGTTCAGGGTCAGAGCTGAGAATGCAGGAGGACTCAGCGAACCATCCCGCAGCACGGAGCTCGTCAAGGCTGCAGACCCCGTCGGTATGAAAAAATATAAACCCAGCAATCAGCTGTTGTTCATTTCCTCAGAGTGAAAGTTCTATTCAATTTATCCCATTAAAACAAAATAATTCAGTTTAAACCACAAGAAAGCAGCAAACTATCACATCACAGAGTTTTGTTCTCTAAATGATTGAAAGTCAGTTTACAAAGGTTAATTTTATATTGATCAACTGATCAATTCATCAGATAATTGTATTAATCAGATAATGTTGAGAACGACTATATCAGTTTGATTGTTTTTTTACTGAGCAATAATGCGGTTTTTGTTACTATTATGCTGAAGATGAAAATCGGTCTCAATAAATCTCTAAAATCTTGCATTTTCAGAAAAACCACAAGTCAGTCTCAATGTCCGCGTGAAGGATGGCCTGTCTGTCAAGAAGGGTGAGGAGATCTACATTGACGCCATCGTCTCTGGCTCACCGTACCCGAAGGTCACCTGGCTGAGGAACGACGAGGACGTCACCAAAGAGCCCACCAAGAAGCTTTTCCCTGTGAGGAAAAAGAGGAGGACTAAAACCAAGGTTAGACTCTTCACACCTTTAAACCACAAACATACGTCAACGCTCACCAACCCTGGTCCTGGAGATCACCTGACCTGCGTGTTTTCTCCACCCACTACTAATTACCTAAGTCAGGTGTACTCAACCAATCAAGAGCCAGGAAACAGCAGACTTAACTAATCAGCTGTGGCTGCAGCAGGTGCGCATGGAAAACATGCAGTACCTGAATGTTCTATACCCCGGTACCATTAGAAGTAGAAGAAGCGCCTTTATTGTCATTGTGCATACAACGAAATGTGTCCTCTGCATTTAACCCATCCTAATTACAGTTGGACACAATCCGACCACTAGGAGCAGTGATCAGCCACAGTCCGGCGCTCGGGGACCAACTCCAGATGTAGAGATGCTGCCTTGGTCAGGGGCAGAGAAAGGAGCAGACCCTAGTGTGCATGTTTTTGATGGTGGGAGGAACCTGGAGTGCCCGGAGGAAACCCACGCAGACACAGAGAGAACATGCAAACTCCACACAGAAAGGAACTGGACATGGTGGGAATCAAACGCTAGACCTTCTGCAGTGAGGCAACAGTGCTAACCACTGAAACACTGTGCTGCCATTTGCAAAAGGATTAAGAAGAGTGTCCACCAGGGGGCAGATTAGCGCTGAATCATGTCTGGCTAATGATTCCTCGCCTTCCTCGTCTTGTTGCTGATCTCATTCCAGCTCTTTTGACTTATTTGTTGCTGTAAAAATGTTATCCTCCAATGAAGTGAATGAAGCAAGCAGTTATGTGAGTTTGTTTAAAGCAATTAATTAAGAAAGTTTACACACTGCAGGTGACTGAGCCTGAAGAGGAGTTTCTCACGCCGTTGCGTGAGCGTCTGGGTCTTGACCAGACCAAGAGGGGCCATTCAGCACTTATGATCCGTGATGCTGTCAGACCTGACCACGGAAGCTTCACCATCAGAGTGGAGAACATTCACGGTTTTGCCACGGACTCCTGCATCGTAAACGTCCTCGGTAAGAATACAATTAAAAAGCATCATGTTTTTAATCAAACAGATCTTTGTGTTCTACATTTTTATGCACCAAAACTCCGCAGTGGAACAGGAAATCCTGGAACAGATCCATTCATGCCTCCGTCTGTGCATCTCTCTGCATCTGTCTGCATCTTGTAGCATAAGCAGCAGCGTAAGCGGCAGCAGGTTTCTCAGTGATGAAGTTTGTGTTCGCATTTTTAAGAACTTTATGGCCGATGATGTCGTCCATTCAGCAGCAGTTAATTAACTACAGCACAAACTGCTGAATGAAATTTGATCAAATGCATGTCTGAAATGTTAAAAAACCGCTCAGTGCTTCAACGATGACTAACTCGTTAAGAACATCATGTGATGGTGGAGATCATTGCTTTGTTCTTACATATTCTTTATGTATGCAAATTACTTGTCGAAGAATAATATCAATTTAATTAGCTGGATTTGAACAATTACAATGTTTTGTTTGAATTGCATTTAAAATAGTAAATACAATGAGAAAACCGCAAATAAAAACATTCATTAATTAGAAATATAGAAGTTTAAAAATATATTAATGAAGGTGTAGAATTCAGTTTTCTGAAGGCTTGAAGAAGGCTTGATCAACAAACACAAACGCTTCGTTAAAACCCAAACCTGAGCACGTTTATACTGACAGCGCTGCAGCTAGCAAGCTAACTAGCCTAACCACATTTCTACAATTATTTACCAAGTCAGCTAGCTGGGTTCATTAGCATGTGGCTAGCAGGAAGTGTAATAAGTTTCTACACAAACATTCAAATCCCACATGAATAAAATTCACTATCAGTGACTAAATTCTTTTTACTGACAGAAATGGTTTAAATGAGTTTGTTAGTTTTTTGTTTTTTTTTACAGATTTAGCAGAGAAATGTGACTTTTAATCCTTAATTGAATGCTGACCTGAATTGTTTGCAGACAAACCCGGCCCGCCGATTAACATCACCTTCAGTGATGTCAGGAACACGTCGGTGGTCTGCCACTGGGAGCCTCCAGAGGACGACGGTGGCAGCGAGATCCTGAACTACATCCTGGAGAAGAAGGACAACAAGAAAGATGAGATTAGCTGGATCACCGTCACCACCACGGTGAAGGGCACCAGCTGCCCCGTCCCCAAACTCATCGAGGGCAAAGAGTACATCTTCAGAGTCACCGCCGAGAACAAGTTCGGCTGTGGCCGACCATGCATCTCAGAACCGATGGTGGCCAAGAACGAGTTCGGTAAGTACAATGCTCCAATCAGCTTTGAGCAAAGTCACCAAGACCCAAAACGTCACTGACTGTCATTTAACCTTTGACCTCAGACAGATGGAGCTGTATGTGTTCCTTCCTTAAAGTCCTGTGTACCAAAAGTTCCATAAAATAAATAGCAACATCCCCGGTAACAAATATATAATTGATTTACATACTTATGCCTGTATCAATATATACACATAAAATATTTATATGTTACTAATGTGCGTTTGCAAACTCCAACATAAAACCTTTTTTAACCTGTTGGCATGGAGATTAATATCCGATTCTGGAATGTTCATATTAGCAGATGATACAAACACAGAATCATTTAGAAAAACTTATAGGTTTGTTTATTTTATTTAACAAAACAGGTTTTTTAACCTGTTTTGTTAAATAGCATGTATTTCATTTATATAAGTGATATTTTTATGTATTTAAAGAGCTCTAATCTGACTTGGAATAAAAACAGTTTGTTTGTTTTTAAGGCAGCTGCTGTTTCTTCCGATTTGTCTTTTAACGTAAACATGTAGATTCTACATATTTACTTTTTATTAAAACAATATTTGATTGTAGAATGCACCACAGTATGGTGTAAAATAAAAATATTAAAAATATTTTCTTGCCAGTAATTTCTGGGTCTATCTTGTATGTTGTTACTTGAGTTACAATTTAGGTTTTAGACGTTTATTAGAATAAATTTGGTGTTTATCACTTTTCAGATGTAATTTACAAATAAAATTGGTCTAAATTTATTCCACTTATTACTTAAGAGGGTGTGGTGTTTAACCTCCTCTGGTCCGCCTCCTTCAGGCCCTCCTGATGCTCCCAACACACCCAGGGTCCACGAGGTGACAGCGAGCACGGTCCGCATCTCCTGGTACGAGCCGAAGGACAACGGCAGTCCGATCTTGGGCTACTGGATTGAGAGGAAGGAGGTGACCAGCAAACATTGGACACGGGTGAACCGCGCCCTCCTCAACTCGCTGGAGGTAAAGATCACCGGCCTGATGGAGGGGCTCACCTACAACTTCAGGGTGTGCGCTGAGAACCTTGCCGGGCCAGGACCATTCAGCGAGCCCAGTGATCGCACCACCGCCATGGATGCCATCAGTAAGTTTGCTAATGGACGGTCGGCATGCAGAAACATTGGTGGTGACGAGTATCAGGGTTTACTATTAATGATTAACCTCGTCATGGATGAGATGTTGGCACCTCCACTGATCAATATCAGATATATTGATCGCAGTGTTTGAGGAACAGAAGTCTCAACATGTTATCATGTGGAAGATAGAAAAGAAAAACTGTTGGAGTGTTCAATGACTGATGTTCTACATGAACCCACAAAACTGCTCGGTGCGTTTACATTTTTGATTATTCAAATAAAAATATATTTTTTAAAAATCTGTTTATAAGCCCCCGAGTTTTTGGCTTCTTTTTATTATTATTTTTCTTTTACCTCAGTGTGTCCTCCTTTTTTTTTTTAACATAATTTTTACAATTTTTTTCAGCAGAAGTTGATTTTGTCTTTATTTCCCCCCAACCATCCACAGTGCCTCCTGGTCCTCCCTCTCCATGGATTGTGGACACTGGGAAGGACTTCGTCATCGTGGCGTGGAAGCCTCCATTGTACAACGGCGGTGGAGACATCCTCGGATACCACGTGGAGAAGGTACGGAAAACACCGACACACAGCAGTGTTAACGTGTCACTGTTGATTGACAGTGTAAATTTTATCCATGACGATAAAGACGATTGCTGATCAATGTTGACAGGTCCACTCATTATAAGCAGCATTGGCCTTTTGATGTTTTATAAAGTTGAGTAAAAATATTCAGAATTGTGTGTTTGTTTCTCATGTCCAAATAATAATGGCAAAACTCCATCCAAGTTGTCAGAAGCACAGTGGATAAGGTGCTGGCCTGCTAATATGTAGACCTGGGTTTGAATCCCATTCGTGCTACCTGTCTGTGTCCTTGGACAAGACACTTAGGCCCTGATTGACTAGGTTCCCAGATAACGAGTGCTAAATTGCGTGGACAATACAAGCTTTGCGCGTTGGGGTGGAAACAGTTCTATGGGTGATTTACTAACACTAATTGCGCAGTTGATAGCAGGTGGTAACGTGACGCAGACAACAGTATGTAAATGAGGATTTTGCGTGTTTTAATGACCGTAAGCGCAAAATGAAATTCAATCAGCCACTTGCAGCTATGCCCAAAATAACTGAAAATGCCATTTATTGAACTTTTACCAAATCAAAAATGAATGTGCCTTGAGAATGGTTTGTCACGGGATGTGCGCAGTGTTATGCACACGTCCACACTCAGCACTGCTCAGTCTTCGAATGCGCGTTCCCACGACGGCACGATCTCTAATGCGCGGCGGCTGAACAAACGTGCACAGGACATTCTATTTATATGTTTATTAATATAAAGACATGATGAATGTCACATTTATTTTTATTTATCCTTCATTTTGTTAAAAATAGGCCATTATAAGTTAATGTTTAATCGTGGTGTTTTCTGCGTTAAAGAAGGTTATTGAGTTTAAATAAAGAATTGCAGACCCAAACAGCTCACGGGGAAGGACTTTGAATCAGATTTATGCTTGTCTGCATTGACCGTGCAACACTGGGTAAGTTAACGCCAAGGTTTCAAACACGCAAACTACAGACGCTATCAGCACCCGCTAAATTCCCTTTTAACCTTAATAAATCGTGTTGCGTGTGCAAACCTCACCTACTTGCTTGTTCCCTCACATAATTTTGCGCACTCAGGTGGACAAACCTCAAATTGCATATTCATGAAGGCATACGCGCTAAATGGACAATACGTGCTATTTTGCACATTTGAAAGGTGCAATCCTCAGTGCACTGTTAGTAAATCAGCATGCACGTTTTTTGTAAGTGGTATGGTGTTTGCGCACGTTGTAACACACGCAAACCTTTAGTAAATCAGGCCCTTAATCTGCATTGTCTCAGTCCAACTAGCTGTAAAATGGGTACTGGCCTTGGCTAGGAAGTAACCTGCCATGGATTGGCATCCCGTCCAGGCGGAGTCATGAACTCTCGTCTGCTTCACGCCACGGAAACTGGAGATAAGCACCAGCCCAATGGGCCTCAGGGCCTATAAGGACTTACTTACTTTAAGTTGTTAGACATTTCCATCTGTGCTGCAATAATGTTATTGTCTGTTTACTCCAGCCCTCGTTCCTGGACCAACTGTGGCAGAAATGGATTTTAAAAAAATCAGTTGGAGCAGTCGGTTCTTACAGGGTCCAATGACGTTATTTATGGTTATTGCTGTTCAGTCGTGATGCCATTTTTAAGTTCAAGAAAACATTGAAAATGTCCAGTAAATATCCAATAAATGTATTAATATTTTTACTTTAGTTCAACTCTGCCAATATTTCTCATTTTTTGTCAAAAAGTTAAGAGTGCCAAGGGAGTACACATGTTCAGACATCACATGATCAGATGCAAGAGGCAAAATGTCACATGAGCTTGCAGCTGTGCCGGACTCCCACACCCCCAAACTGCTGAATTTGATGTTGATTTCTGTATCTGTGGACGGTTGCAGTTATGCCGTATTGTATTGCAAAGTTTTGACACATCAGACCGGGCAAATCCTAATTCTGCACGTTTTTTACTTTGAGTCTTTGAGTTACTTTGAGTTTTTTTGCTTTGAGAAAAGGATTTCTTTACTTCCTTCTGCAGACACTCCATCCTACCTACAGTCACTTGTCCACAATCACATTGATCCTAAATACTTGAACCATACTTGACCAATCTTGACCCTAACCTCCCTGCGGCTTCACAGACAGTCATCCCTCCTCCTCTTTGATTACGCAGAACTACTCTGTCCTCTTCTTCTTCTAACACGGATTGCCAATATTCAAAGTCCAACACCACCGACTCCCTGCTGTTACCTGCGCAATGTACATCATCATCCATGGTGTCAAACTTCTCCCAATGGATGAACTCACAGTGCGGCTGCTTCTGGACCTTCTCAGTCTGAACCGTCAGCATGGATCCATGCTGCTGCTGCTCAGCTGTTTAGACCCAGTCCAGCCTCAAATGCTTTTCCCCACACTGTTTTGTTTTATGAAATTCTGTGCCTCTCACTTGTTCTTGGAAATTGGGCCCACGTTACTCCATCTCAAAATATTTACATACTCTAAAACTATACCGTGTTTAATTAAACCACCATAATGAAACAGAAGCAGTTACCTAAAATAAAAAGAATTTATGTAAATAATCCAATGACACATTGTTGAACTTTTTGTGGTTCTGTGATGGCAGGTTCTGGCTGGAGACAAGGACTGGACTCGCAGCACAGAGTTCAGGTGTAAAGAACTGACGTACACCGTGACGGGCCTGACGGAAGGACAGGACTACTACATCAGGGTCATCGCTGTCAATGACGCTGGCCCTGGTGCCCCCGGCACGACTGAACCAGTCACTGTCACGGATCCTCAACGTATGGACAGTCTTTCTAAAACTCAGAGATTATTAAAATTATTCAGCTTCTGTCCTTCTTGTACAAACAATCAGGATAAAAATGTTTATTATAAGCCAGATGAGATATTTTATGAGGTATATGAAAATATTGTTGAAATTTTTCATATTGAACAAAAAAGTCAATGGACTGAAGTTACAGAGCTGGAACTGATCAGACTATCAGATCTTATACCTAGTCTGTTTATTTGATTAGTTATGGACCTGACACTTTGTGCCATTCAGAATCTCCTGCCGTTGACTTTGACTCCTCGGTGAAGAACGGTGTGTTGATCAAAGCCGGCGAGCCTCTGCAGCTTCCTGCTGTGGTAACTGGCCGACCCCAGCCCGAGGTTAAATGGTCCAAAGATGAAGGCGAGATAGACAAAGAGAGGATGATTGTGGAGACTGAGGGCAAAAACAGCACCCTTTTTATCAAGACGACTATGAGGACTGATCACGGAATGTACCAGATCACCGGCACCAACAGCAGTGGGACCAAGACAGCTGAAACCAGAGTGGACGTCATGGGTCAGTTAGTTTAATAATATAAAACCCTCAAATCCCGTGTATATTACTATTGTCAATGTCATGTTTTCCTGGAATGGTACAATTGTTTGGTCTTCTGCAGTGTGGCCTGAGAAAACAACATCCCAGTCCTTCAAATAGGTCTTCATCCAGCTCATGTAGTCCTGGTCTTGTTTTACTGCAGACGTTCCCGGACCTGTCATTGACCTTAAGACAGTGATGGTGACCAAGAAGAACATCACGCTCACCTGGTCTGACCCGCTGGACAATGGCGGCAGTGATATCATTGGTTACGAGGTGCTGAGGAAAGATTCCAGCAAGAAGCTGTTCCGCCAGCCCATTGAGACAGCTTCCTGCAAGTGCGACATCCAGGACCTGCTGGCTGGAGAACAGTATGACTTCAGGGTGGTGGCCAGGAACAAGTATGGAGAAGGAGTGCCGACTGACCTGGGACCCATCCTGGCTGAGGATCCTAAAGGTAAAATCTCTGATACAGTTAGATCTGTGACTCAAAAAAAAATACAGTGTCTTAAGTGTTTCTATGTGCATTTAAGAAGTTTAACAACATTTTAATGCCACATTGACACATACTTTCTGAAGATGTAGAAAGGTTTGGAACTTTGGTGCGGCGCACAACACCAGCGCCCACTCCAAGACCTGACCTGATCTGAGATATTTGTCACCTGGCAGGAACGCCATCTGCTCCTGAGAAGCTGCACTACACTGACAGAGGGAAGACCTCCATCACTCTAGCGTGGCAGCCGCCGCGTAGCGATGGCGGCAGCCCCATCCTAGGATACTATGTGGAGAAGATGAGATCTGACAGCACCGAGTTTGAAGTTGCCAACCACAAGATGTTCACAAAGTGCTGTGGTACCCTAGAAAACCTGTCAGAGCACCAGGAGTACCAGTTCCGTGTCAAAGCTGTGAACGAGGTCGGCGAAGGAGAGCCCTCAAAGGCCATCACCGCCACGGTCCAAGACGATGAAAGTACGTACCTCACATGTAGAACCTGAACATATACCACAAAACAATGGAAGACTCAAGATTAAAATCTGAGAAGTAGAAGGTCACTTAGAACTAAATCCAAAATTATTTGAACATGGGCAGATTATTGTCACATTAGCGCATCCAAATGTAGCGCACACCTGGACACACCTGGATATGGTGTCTAATGTTTAGGTTTGTGTTATTCCTTCTTTATTTCATTGACAGAAGATTAAAGATCTGACATTCACATCAAGTGTTACATATCCCTAGGCTATTCAGTGTCTTTGACGTACTTTTTGCCAAACTCCAGCCTACAGTTCCTATAAATCTGTGTTCCACTCTACCGTGAAGCTGTGACTGGAGAAGCAACAGACAAAAATTGTTGCATGCACAGTCTCTCCAATCACAGCTACTGAAGTTTATAAGTCCTTCAGAGTTGTTATGGATGTCTTGGTGGCTTCACTCACCTTTGTGAGTCTCCTTTGTGCACGTTCACTCTGGACAGATTTACCGTACTGTCAGACTCTTTAGATTTCTTAATGATTGATTAACTTCAACTACAACAGATATGGAGATTTGAAATTGACTTGATTCCTTTTACCTGCTGAATTTTTATTAAAATAATGAGGACATAACAGATGTTTGTCCAATTACTTTTGGTGTTTTTAATCAATGTATTTTTTATTGAACTTTTAAACACAGACATAAACAAGCCCTTAAAACGACACATGATAAATCAGGACAAAAAATAACAGCAGCGCACTATCAAACAGAGATACAAACAAACACACAACAGCACAAAAACAAAACAACGAGAAAAGGAAAAAAAAAACCCACAGCGATTACCGAGTTATATAACATCTTATTCAGAGTCAAGCAACATTGTTCAACATGAGAAATAAATGGACACCATACCACGTCAAACTTCCCCATTGATCCATTTAGTGTGTATCTCAGTTTTTCAATCTTAAGAAAAAACGTAACATCACAGATCCATTTACCAAATGAAGGGGGGTAGTCACTCTTCCAATTTAAAGAATGAGCCGCCTCGCTAGGAGGGAGGAGAAGGCTATACTATTTAATTGTGGCTTTCGTAGAGGAAGATTCTCCATTGGTATACCAAAGATTCCAATAAAAGGACACGGATAAATAGTTAAACCTGAAATTGCTGAATATACCTCAAATATTGAGGACCAGAATGCTGTTAAACTAGAGCATGACCAGAATGTATGATAAAGTGTAGCAGGTGTTTGCTTATACCTATCACAGATAGGGCTAACCCCTGGAGAGATTTTAGATAATTTAACCTTGGACACATGAAGCCTATGTACAATTTTAAACTGAATGAGGCTATGCCTTGCACAAATAGAGGAAGAGTGAATTCTTTGAATTATGCTAGCCCATTGATCTTCAGATATATTTGTATCCATATCCTTTTGCCAGTTTTCTTTTTGATGGAAAGAGAAGAACCTTCCATTTCATATATAGTTGTGTACAGCCTTGATACTGTCCCCCTCACCTCAGACAGCGTTTCAAGGATCGAATCAAGTTGTGATTTTGGTGGTGGTGAAGGAAATTGAATAAAGTGATTCTGTACAAAATGCCTGAATTGTAGGTACTTTTGGTGTTTTTAATGAGGAACCACACACAAAAAGTGCTGCACAGTGAACATTTCTCGTCTATTTGTCAATTCTGATCTTATTTTAATGTCGACAGTGTCACATGATCTCACATTCATTATTTCATTAACACTGTCGTGTATATGGACCTAAGGTCATACTGGCCACGCCCATCTTTCAGGCTTTAAGTTTTCAGGTTAAAGTATAAACTGTATTATTCTGTCTCAAATGATGCGTTTTCACACAAGGATATGATTATTGTCGCCGAGCAGCTTCATCAAATTGTAAATGTTTTGTGTCCGTAGTTCGTCCGATTATTACCATTCTGAAGTTCTTCAAGAGTAACGCCATCATCGTAAAGAAAGGAGCAGCCATCGACATTCCAGCCGAGGTGCGGGGACTCCCACTGCCAACTGTCCAATGGATGAAAGACAACGAAGTGATTGACAAGCCGGTCGACGAGAGGATGACAATAGAAACTGAGGAGGTGAGCGGGAACTCAGGTAATGGGGTTTTAGTCAGGTTTTAGGATCTTTGGGATCTCAGGGTGGAAGTGGATCCTTCAAACTCAACGACCACGTCCGCTGTAGCAGTCGTCATCTTTCAAAGTTATTTCTTACTTCTTTCAGCTGCTGTCACATTTGCTAGTTTGTTTGTGAAGCAGAAGCTGAACTTCTCCTCCTCCTCAGCTGACACGGACGACCCTGAAGACCACGATCGCCATTCCAGAAACTGTCAGGCAGGACAAGGGCAGCTACAAGCTCATGGCTGAAAACTGCTACGGCAAAGCTCAGCACATTATCCGGGTGGAGATCCTCGGTAAGAATTCCAGCAAAGAGCAATTCTCTCAAAAAAATTCTGCCTCTCAATCCAGGACAATTTGATATCTGTGGACCTGACATCCAGAACCAGCCCGTGTTTCCAACACAGTGGAACATGAGGAACTCACAATGCCATGAGGTTCACATTTCAGGTCTTGCTTGGTCAAAATGTGATGAATGGGTTAGGGTTAGGGAGAAACTTGCAGTTGTACGCTGTTGTGTCCATCTCATCTTTAATCCAAAACCTGCTTGCTCTATAGTGTCAAGTTCACTTCATGGTTTCATGTTTGAAAAGACCAAAAGCATTTTTTTAAATATAGATTCAGAAAATATAAACATTCACATCATCAATAAAAATGATTAAAACATGTAGGTTAGCGTGTAAGGGTGTGAATCACAGAGATGTGAGAATGAGGTTTTTGTGATTTCCTGCAGACCGTCCTTTTCCTCCGAGGAACGTCGTGGTCTCAGACATCAAGGCCACTTCGTGCTACTTGACCTGGGACGCGCCAGAGGACAACGGCGGAAGTGAAATCACGAACTACATCGTGGAGTACAGAGACGCCAGCAAGAAGAAGTCCGACTTTGACGTTTTAACCATCAACCTCATCGACAGGAGATACTCAGTGAGAGGAACACGTGACCTATAAAACCAGGACACGCCCTGTCAAACATTCTAACATTTCAGTCTGTCATAATCACCGTGGCATAATCTCGTTTTTGAATAGTTCGCAGGATTATGAACAACAGTGAACAGGAAACTGCTTATTCCCAGGTGGATGTACAAAATGGAATATACATACAAAAACTAAACTTACTTTATGTTTGGACATTGACGTGTTTGTGCTTTCTACAGACACAAACATGACAGTCAGCAACTGTGGACAAAACGGCGACGTGCAACCACCATATTTGTACGAACAGGCATTTTGTGAAACATACTGGAAGCTAACTTCCTGTTTGTGAGGGTTTCAGGGTGCATTTGCCAAATACAGATGGACAGAAAAACAAACAAACACTGAGCCACAGCCAGAGTTTCACAGCGGCTAAAAATCCCGCTGCTGAGGTGCAGTCATCCTGTGTAGTCATGAAAACTGAAGAACAATGATTGACCGTGGACAGACTGGTTCAGAGCCAATTAAATGCAAGCCACAGCAGTCTCTAGTGGCCACCAGGACCCTGTGATTAGCAAAAGCACTGCACAAGCAACCTGAAAGACCTGTCTGTCTGTCTTTTATTTTGCATTTTAGAAGATTCCAATGTGATCCAAAATAGCAAGTTCACTGGTCCACAACTGGATCTATCAGAACCCAAAATTTCAGAGCTGAACATTTAGTAGTTCTTACAGAGTTGCTGACAGAAATATTATGGACCCACTGACCCTGCTAATCACAGGGAATATGTACATATACTTATTCTATTTTCTATAACAGTAAATTTTTCAGAGTAAAATAGATTCTGCAGGAGTACATTTGGTTCCACTCCACAGTGTTATATCAAATCTATGATAGCTGAACCACTTGATTTAAAACAGTTTGGAGTGGGACCAAATGTACTCCTGCAGAGTCTGAAAAATTTACTATGAATGGTCAAAAAGTATTTGCTAAGAGAAGGAAAGCCACAATTGTGACTTTTATCCCAGTTGTCCCAATCTTTGTGATGTTATACACTGTAAAAAAAACAAACAAATTCAGATGTTTTTAAGGAAAAAAACTAGCAGCTGTGGTTGCTAGGATAATTCTGTAAAAAAAAAAAAAACGTAGTAAAAATATGTAAATACCTTTACAGAGAATACTGTAGATTTTTACAGTATAAAACTGTTGTAATTTGCAAAAAAGCAGAATGGGACACAGACATCCTTGAACCAGAGGTATTCTGTTTTGGAAATTAACACGCTAACTACTTGCGCCACCATTCTGTCAAGTGGTGGGAGTTACCCTGAAAATGTAATGAACTGCAGAATCCGTTTTATCTTACTGATATATAGCCTACTCAATTCTAAACAAACATAATTTTTTTCAGAAGTCCTCATATTAACATACT
>OMMV01174999.1:0-10757 GCA_900302635.1 Chatrabus melanurus | reverse complement strand
GTCCAAATTTAGTTACTTAATAAATGCAGGATGTTTCAAAAGTAATTGTGTTATGTACATCATGAAATTTATTGTTAGCAGTTATCCCAATGTCCACTTCATAGTGATTTACAGAGATTTGCAAACTACTGTGTACCACTGAACACCGAATAGATTTTTATGCGCTTTTTCTGAGACCAGTTGTGTCCTTGTATTTTAATGAGACACAAAAATTGATGTCTTTCTTATGCACATCCTCTATAAAATCGATCATCAAAAGCTCCTTAGTGGCCTGCTTTGGAACCAGAGGGGAGCGAGAGAAACTACAAACTGTCAGTATTGTGAGAGTAATAAATGAGATCATTTTCATTCGACAGACCATCTGCACTGATATCCACAGTGTGAACAAGTCAATTTGAGCCACTTTCTTTAGGTCACAGTTTCAGACCACTGTAAGCTAATGGGACAGGCTTAATTTCTCATTTCTTCCTCACACAGTAAACCCGCTTCACTGGACAGAATAGATTTTCCACCCAGTTCTTCGTCTACTGTGACAGCTTCAGTTACATTAGATTATTGTATGATGTGTTTTGATGTGTAAATTGAATGCAGCTTGCTTTTCTGTTGGCGACACTAGCACAGGGAAATGTACATATAACTAGAAGGGCATTCAGTCGAGCTCATACTTGCACCAAGATCACACAATACACTTTCATTTAAGTTAAGCCTGAAACAAAATTCCAATCCTTGTCCATAAACGTGTTTTTGTCCACCAGACCTGGATCATTATTTGTATCTGGTCCAATGTACATCTATGGCTAGATTATCATGGTTTCCTGAACACCCGTCTTTGATCCGATTGCTGACCTTTAATCTTGATCACTCATTCTTGATCCTGATTACAACTTTTTGATCATGATCCTGATCCTGACCTTTCTTCCTGATTGCTGAACTTAAATCATGATTGCTTTGATCCTGTATTCAGGGTCATAGGGATAAGGATCCAAGAACCAGCCCTTGAATTGGATCTGCACCAAAATTTGCCTATGTCCCACCCCTCCACCAAGTTTCATTCACAACAGTTAATTAGTTAATGCGTAGCCCTGTGAACAAACAGACAAACAGTTGCTGATTATCACATAACCTCCTTGATGCAGGTAAGTAGAGCAGTACTCGGGGCACAAGATTCCCTTCAATTATATATAACTGATGACAATGCTGAAAAATGTTCAAATGGCCCAGCAAAAGTACCAGTGTAAAAGTAGAAACCTGTTAAGGTATTGGTTAAGGCACAGGGTATAATGATTTTGGATTGATTGATTCCATATGCTTTGACAGTTCTTAAAAACTTACCCTTTTGGTACCACAAAAGTACTGTTTCTGGTAGATTTTGCTTGGATTTGTCTATTGCTCGTGGGCCAATCCTCTTGGTATTTAATGCTGTGTTGTTGTGCCTTGATACTCACCCTTGTTACTGAGGTGACCTATTTTATTTCAAAGCCTTGGTTTTGCCTTGGCTTTGGATGCCTTGGCAAAAACAGGACGTCACAAAAACCAAATCAGTGTGCGGGATACTGTTTGTTAAATTGATTTTGTTGAACAAGAAGGACGCCAAGTTTGCAAGTTTGAAAACTGACTGTGCACCAAAAGTATTTCCTTTCAGATTTTAATTTGAAAGGAATTGTACCAAGTTATGCCAAATATGTAAGAATTTCATGTCCAAAAGGATCATATCAGAGTGTTGCATTGGTCATTTTCTTCAATTTATCAGAAGCCAAGCTGGAAAATCTATTTTGCCATTAAAGAAAATCAGCCTTTTATGTGTGATTGTGTGTCTCTGTGTATATGTGTAGTGCATGTATGCACAGGATTTATGTGCGAGTGTGAGAGAAAGTTGGTATAGGAATGTTCCGACACCATGCCTGTTTTTTCTCCAAAGCAATTTGTTCTCCATTCTTCAGCTAAGCTGGAGGTGTTTGTCTGTGCACGTGTGTGCGCTCTCCATACAAGCTTGTGTGTAAGGCAGGTTGATTGGTTGAGTCTGTGAGTCTCATAAAGACGATGTCATGATCGAAATTAATGCAATACATCACAAACACGCACAGCGACACACGCTACACACACATAGCAGCAGTGCAACGCACACCTCTGCCTCCTGCCATGGGCCACTCCTGTAAATAAAACCGAAAATACAGGAGGAGAGGAGGGGGGCAAAGCAGGGGGAGGCAAGCAAAATGGAGGATATATTTTCAGAAACAGCATACTGGAAATTTTAAAGAGAATTATGGCAAAACAATTGCGCCTTTTCATGTAGAATCAAAGAAGGATGCATCCAACCTTCTGCTCAGGCTGAATTTGGATATACTGCAGCATGTGCAATGAATACTTGTAAACTGAGGCGAAGGAGGCGAGAAGAACGAGATACCAACTCGCTTTAGGCTGCAAGAATGAAGACAAGGCATTATTGCTTGACGCAGCAAATCAACAGCTAGTCATCTTCAAGCAAGACTTAAACCTGTGGGCAGTATACAGTATTTCTTTTTAAAATGGATCACAAGCTTTTGTGGCAAGATATAGGAAAAAAGATGACAGCCTGGAATTTGTGTCCCTGAAAACCACCAAAGGACATCGACACAAAGGTGTCAAAAGCTGTACATTCCAGAAACAGACTCTAAGAGCCTTATGTTGACAGTCTAAAGTGCATGGTGCATAAAGTCAAGTCCTTTTAGCTATCTAGAGTGCAAAGTTGGGCACTGGGCACAAAGGGGTTGGATTTATCCCCTTTATTAGTCATAGTAGAGCAGGTAGCTCAGTGGATAAGGAGCTGGGCTACCAATATGTAGTAAGTAAGCCCTATATGTGCCGTGTAAATAGGTATCGACCTTGGCTAGGGAAGTTTCAGGGCCTATCAGGGACTTAGTTCTATTAAGCTGGGGACACACTACGAGATTTTTTGCCAGATTTGACCCCAGATTCCCAGTTGGGCAGAGTCTGCACCAGTCAGCACTAGTTGGGGATGGTCTGCATGGCTAGTTGGCACAGAAATCTGTTAGTGTGTGAGGAGTAAAGACCCGACCTCAGTCGCAGTCAATCAAACATGTTTGAATTTTTTGAGCCGACTCTGGACACAATCGGGTAGTGTGTGCTGATTAACGACCCAACTGCAAACACGTGTTGCCAACAGCCAATGAAAAAGAGTAGGTGGGACACAGGAAATTGCGTCAGAAGACGAAGATGACAGGAAGTAGCGGCAATATCAAAACAATGATGTTTTTTTCTTTTTAATGGGCTTCTCTGAGCAGATAGCTGCGTTTTTCCGTCCATGTTTGTTTACCTTTTATACTGCCGCTCTCGCGAGAGTTTGCGCGAGAATTTGATGCGTTCAGTTGGCTTCAGTTGGTTTGGCAAATCATGTGGTCGGTGATCCCTCATCAGCCGCAGTCATTAAATGTGTGATCGTCATAAAAGAATCTGCTGAAACCAGTTGGTTAGTGTGTACTCCAAGTCTTAGCAAAATCTGTAAAGACTGTGAGAGTTGTGTAGTGTGTCTCCAGCTTTAGTCACAGACATGCTGGGGACATAATAATAATAATAATCCATTCAATTTATATAGCGCTTTCCAAGACACCCAAAGACGCTTTACAATGGGGGGGGGTGGAACCTCACTAACCACCACCAGTGTGTAGCACCCACCTGGGTGATGCACGGCAGCCAATTTGCGCCAGAACGCCCACCACACACCAGCAAAGGTGGAAAGTGCGGGGATGGATGAGTCAGCCAATTAACACTGGGGGGGATGATTAGGGGCCAGATTGAATGAGCCAGGTTGGACAGTTTAGCCAGAACACCGGGGAACATAGCGTGAAACCAACCACTCAGTATATTATAACCACTGTGTATATTCAAAAGGTGGATGCTGCTGAGAGGTTTTCTGGGGATACGTGAGCACGGACGTGCATGCGTGTGGAATCAGCAGGTGGAAGAGACATAAGGCGCAGTCACACTATGACGTTTGGACGAACGTATCTGCAAACGTCGGTGTCCGCTGGCCTCCGCCGTTAGACGGAGTGACTGCTATGACAGTAACACCTGTTATATCCTTATGTGAAGCTTGTTCATTGAGCATCGTGCATGTGTATAAGGTGCAGCTGTTTCAGCTAGTTTTTGAGATGGACCTGACATGCAAAGCTCTGAGTGAATGGAGTTACATTGCCTGCAGTACTTTTTAAGATAAGGTAAAAACTGTTCTGCCTGACTCTTACTTTACTTTTTCTCTTAAAGTGGGAGTGTGTGATTTGTATTTGTAATGTATTTTGATGTCAAAGCACAGGTTACTGTGCATCTTAATAATCAGTAGTCTACTTTTTTGTTTCAAACCATGTTTAAAGTCCGGACACTCTGTGAATCTCCCCCTCGTCCATCCCATCGCACCAATCCCCACATTCTCGAGCCACTCTCATGTTGATCCCTAAATATTTTAACCTGTCCACTTCTGGAGCCAATCTCTGCTGCTTCCAAGATGGCTGTTGCTACTCCTTTTTGTTTACACACCGATACTCTGTCTTCATCAAACTAATCTGTTTTCCAAGTCCAAATCCACTTGCTCCCTCCTATCACTTGCCAGTACAATGTCATCTCCATACATCATCATCATCCATGGTGACTCCCTTTCTCTGTTAATTTATTGAGCTAAGTGCTGATTTATGATGCAAACCCACTTCAAGTTTGAACGCTTCAGACACTCCAACAGAGCAGCATACAGTGGCACCATTTCCCAATCCACCTACATGCCACCTGCCAGAAGGGAGTCCACACCTCTTCTCTCAGCACCCTCTCATATGCCTTCATCAGATCTATGAACACCAAGCGCTGATCCTTCTGGCTCATACCTTGAATGTGACGATGGCTTCATGCTTTTTTTTTTTACACATTGAACCCGAATTCTGCGTCATGTTTTTCCACTTTCCATCTGCTTGTACCCTTAACTGCAGTTTCCCATCACTTTACAGTGTGACGATTTGATCTGTCACACTGTCCTTTAAAAATCTCTAAATTTACATTTTTCTGGCCACAAGCCTCTAAACAAGCTGGACCTGAGTTGCCACATTTGCCAAACTCTGCTTTTCAGTACAGTTTGATATTTTCTTGCTTCCTCAGTTTTTCCACACTGGTGATCCAGCCTCTTAGATGGCAAATTTTGCCAACTGAAGTAATGTAATCCAGGTTTACTTAGTAGTTTTAATTGTGTAATGCATAATTCATTCTTCTTTTTTTTTATTGTGTGACTACAGCAAGCACTCTGTGGGTTGGGTCAATTGTCCCGGACTGCTATAGGTCCGCTCAGATGATAATGCCTCTTTATGAAACTGTCTTCTTACAGAAATAGACAAAGAGAGCTGTGGTGATCCTGGAACTCCTCTCTATGGTATAAGAGAAGGCGACAGCTTTTCGAACGGAGGAATCCTCAGGTTTGAGTGCCAGTTTGGCTTCGAGCTGATCGGAGAGAAAACGATCTCATGTCAAGACAACAACCAGTGGTCGGCCAACATCCCCATATGTATATGTAAGTATTCTTAACCCTTATCCTACAGTGTGGGGTCCAATCAGACCTCAGGCATGTTCTTTTGTGTGTTACTCAAATACTATATGTCGCATCAGGCTAATATTTAGAATTTTCTTCTGCCACATAAAGCACACAATAAAGGTGCTTGTATAAGAAGCATTTAAAAATGATTAAAACTTACTTTTAGCTACTTTTATCAAACCTATATTGGTGAAAAGTAATGATATGTAATTCATGCTAGGCAAAATGTGTTAGTGGGGGTGTAATGGTACTGTATGAGCCCCCAAATGTTGGGAGACATTTAGAAACATTGTTTAGTAAGAATAAATGTAATTTTCTGTGTAATACATGCATAGAAGCAAACAAATATATTTACATTGTTCAGTTTACAAAACATTGCTTTTTAAAAAAGTAAGTAAAAATCAAATATCATGGTAAGATGGTGTAAAATAGCACGGTGTGATGGAGGTTAATGAGTGATTAGCTAATGTCATGTTATAATCAACAATATTATTTGGATGACACAGTTTGTTTTCTATATTTATGTTTGTAAAGCAGCAGGAACAGTACTGCTGAATGAAAATAACTGCAGATTAGACATATTTATACTCGACAAGTTTACCAGCAGACTACACTGTAATATTTGTCACAAAATTCAATTAGACCAACAAACTATCATTTTATCCACCAATGTGGTTCCCTATGGTTCTTTAATAACTCTCAACACTGCAGCCTAATACAATCAATAGCCTCAATTTTCAGTTTCATTTTTGTTAAATTCCAACTTAACAGATACCAGCTATCCAAATATTGATCTAATCTCCATGTTATGATTTCTGAGGGTTTGTGGAAGCTGAAACTTTTATGATTTCTTTTTTTTTATTGAGCATCATGCCACTCTAAACCACTTTACAGTCTTCTTATCTCCTTCTGTGTTGTTTTGTAGCCACCAGTTTGAGTAATGTATCATTTTAATGTCGAAGTTGTGCTTTAACAAAATAAGATAATGTGAGTACTAGAGCTGCAACGATTAATCAATTATTAATTGACGTTTAAATTAATCAACTATTTTGATAATCGATTAATCATTTTGAGTGATTTTTTTTAAAATATCCAAATTCTCTGACTTTCTGGTTTATTTTACTGCTTTCTTTCCTCCTCTCTAGCAGTAAACTGAATATCTTTGGGCTGTAGACAAAACAAGACATTTGAAGGCATCATCTTGGACTCTGGAAAACACTGATTGACTTTTTTCACCCTTTTCTGACATTTTTATGGACCCAATAACTAATTGATTAATCGGTCGATTATTTTGTCAATTAATTGATTATGAAAATAATCATTAGTTGCAGCCCTGGTGGGGAGAAGTAACACAATGGAATTGATGTCAGTTCAATAATTTGCTCTGAGTTTGACTATGAGTGATTTTTAGGGATACAGGAAGAAAAGTCATAAATAAATAAAAAGATTACGTGTCTTCTGTGCTGACCTTGATGACATTCAGCCTGACCTGTCACCATGGTGATGCTGCAGACGTTATTGTGGCTTGGAGGAGATGATAATGCTATGGAGATGAATATTTAACAGGAAATTGCTATTCATATCCCTTTTCTCTCTTTCCTTACCTTTTTTTAATCTCGTCCCCCAGTCCCCTGTATGTCCAACTTCACAGCTCCCTCGGGAACTGTCCTCTCCCCAGATTACCCAGAAGGCTACGGGAACAACATGAATTGCGTGTGGCTCATCCAGTCAGATCCAGGCTCCAGAATCCACTTGGCATTTAATGACTTTGACCTCGAGGCACCCTATGATTCTCTAACGTTGAAAGACGGCGAGACAAATGATGCACTTGTCATTGGAAGGTTTTCCGGAGCCGAGAGTCCTTCACATCTGACATCGAACACCAACACCTTGAGGCTGGAGTTTCAAGCTGATCACTCGATGTCTGGAAGAGGATTTAATATCACGTATAACAGTATGCCATTTTTATTTTTTAGTCCCTATAAAAGGATAAATATTTCTGATTGGAACATGAAATTGGGTAAATGGTTGGAAATATTATTTTCTGGTTATTAGTATATCAGAAATATATAGTGCATATTACTACAATCTGAATTTTAAATAGTGAGTGTGATATATTGTTATGGCAAGAATATAATGAGCATTTATCTTTACATTTATTTACTTTTGTTGTCAAATAATTCAAGAAAATGGAGCCTTTGTTCTCTTTGGAAGATAGGCACCTCTCATAAGACTATATGAATTTTATGCATGATTTTAACCCTATATGTGAGATAGTCATTGTGAGGGGGTTTCATTCTGTAACACTTTATTACTATATCCTTACTTGAAAACCCTTAAATTGTTTTTCTCTAAAGTTTCAAAGTGAGGCTTTTTTTTCTAGATTTCAAAAGCACAATGGGTTGTTTCAGAAATGAAAAAAAAAAGTATTAATTCCAGATGGTCACTTGGTAACTAAAAATAGAGTTGTAGGGTGCAGAACATTGAGTAATTAGGGCATTAAAGGAACTCTTTGGGAAATGTGATTGTTTGTTCTTACATTCAAAAGACTGATGTCATCTCAGTGCAAAGAAGGATCCAGGATGTTTCCAGCTTCTTCTTTTTTTTTAAGGACAAAGACTAGAAGCAAGTGAAAACTGTTTTGGCCTTGGTGCTATTTAGTTCTGGCTACAGGCAAATTTCAAATATTACCAAATAGCTTTGTTTGTATGTTCTACCTTTGGGGTATAAAATAGGGAGCGTTTAGATTTTCAGACATTCTGTTCATATTGTGAAGGTGTCAGCTGTCCAAGCTTTTGTCACTAATCGATCATCGGTAACAAATCACGTACTGTTAAAATGCATCTCTGAAACTCATCAATATGATGAGCACGAGTCCATGAATGTCAGTGATGTAAAAGCTTGTCTAATTTATCCTTGTTGTGTCTGTCTGTGAGTTCGAGTCCAACACCTTCCTCATTGTCTCATTGAATCTTCATTAGCATTTGGGCACAACGAGTGTCCAGACCCAGGCATTCCCATCAACGCTCGCCGTTTTGGAGACAGCTTCCAGCTCGGTAGTGCCATTTCTGTGGTGTGTGAGGACGGCTTTATCAAAACCCAAGGAACTGAGACCATCTCCTGTCAGCTGGAAAAAGGAAAGGTCATGTGGAGCGGGCCCATCCCTAAATGTGAAGGTAAATATTAAGGAGACTGCTGATTAAATTATTAACTTGGAAAGTATATGCCATCCAAGCTATCACCATGAATACAGTGTCAAAAACCCAGCTGGTGATGATCTCCTGTCATTATATATGTTGTTTATCTCAAGATTCTCATGAATGAAATTCATTACCAGTTAGTTTATGTGGAACGGAATGAAAATAGACTTCAACAATATTTTAAAAAAGTGCACAGTAAATCACTCGGTGTTTTTTGTTTGTTTGTTTGTTTGTTTTTTTGGATGGTAAAAGAGCTGATGATGTAAAGTCTTCATTAGAATCCCAACACAAAGGCATAATAAATAAATAAATAAATAAGTAAAGCCCAATAAACAAACACTGACAGTATGAAGTGGTTCCCTGGTTTAAGTTGTTTAGCATCATGCCGTGAACCGGCTACACCCCATTAAATCACAAGAGCATCGTGAAGGCAGTGGCAGTTGTTGCTGATGTATTAAATTGGGATCACACAACCCCTCAAGCGGAACTAGGTGTTCCCCATTCGCACGACGACAGCGCATCCAAACCCAGAGCACTGCAGCCTGTCGCCAGTGGTGCTGAAATCGTCTTTTCTTAGGATTGGTCACATGGTGATAAAAAACTCCAACAGGATGACAAATGTTGTCCAGATCATACTTTGACAACCAGGGAATAGTTTGGGTTGAAAAGCACAAGGGGACATCTTATAAGCTGTATTCTCGGTGCCCACATATTAAAAAAAGAGAAAACCTAATTGGTGACATCCAAATGA
Source organism: Chatrabus melanurus (assembly GCA_900302635.1). NCBI lineage: Eukaryota > Metazoa > Chordata > Actinopteri > Batrachoidiformes > Batrachoididae > Chatrabus > Chatrabus melanurus. The sequence continues at coordinate 1,243 of OMMV01174999.1, read as the reverse complement.
ATTAAGTTTGTCCAAATTAAATTAACAAAGCTGCTTAAATATTCCATGATAAGTTAATTTGGTCCGACCTAATTGATTTGGGGATTACCAGTTGAAGCATTATTTTACGTTGGTCCAACAATTCTCTTTTTTGAGTGCCTGCCAGCTGCTAGCTGTGCTAATTGTTTAATCTTGGGTGAGCCTGCAGTCTCTTTTTTTCTTTTCTGTTGCAGCCCCATGCGGAGGGCACTACTCAGCTCCGAATGGGGTGATTTTGTCTCCTGGTTGGCCTGGTTATTATAAAGACTCCCTCAGCTGCGAGTGGGTGATTGAATCAGAACCTGGAAAGTCCATCAAAATCACATTTGACAGGTGGGTGGCATAATTCTGTGACTCTGCATATTATAAGAGCCCTCAGCACTCTGAATGGGCAGAACTGTGAGATTTCAACACCAACACCATCGGTGAATTGGACAAGCTAAGATTTACAAGGCTTAAAAATTTATGAGGGTTTGCAAGATATGTGATAACACAGTCTGGATAATTAACAGTGAGATTTTTTAACCTGCGTTCATCAGCAAAGCTGGCTTTTTGTTTTGCATCGATCTCTATACAAAGTATTCTGTGAGCTGTGCTACAGTGCACAAACAATACTTTCAGACAATCGTTTAAAATAATTTTTCGAAGGTTTCACTCTTTGTTTCAGCGTTATTTCATTTTGAAGTTAATTGATCCGTTCTAACTCGCCAACCATTAGAGGGTTGAGAAAGCAGCATAGTGTTCCACATCGCCTTTACATCCTTTATACAAAAGCTAAGATAATCAAAGTCTCTGCAGTATATATTTTTTTAATCTTTCTTTTTATTCTTTCTGGTATTTATAACTTTCAATTAAATTGAAAGTTATAAATACCAGAAACATTGTGTGAAGCATAGTGTTAAAAAAAAAAATTCAGCCTCCATACTTTTTTTTGGGAATAAAATCAGCCTCACATCTGCCCTCGATATAAAAAAATGTTCGGCCTCCATACTTTTTTGGTGGTTGCCATTTTTGGCCTCCGCTCCACTTAGTCATTTGAAATCGTCACTCACCGACCTCCTCAAAAAAGGTTTAGACACAAACTTGGGAAATATATAAATATAAATATTTAAGGAGGCCAAAAATTGTATAATTGGCTTGCAAAAATAAAAATATTTTCATTATTATTATTATATCAAAAAAAAGTAAAATGTCTTCAAAAGTGGATCTTTATTCTGAGGGGGTT
>OMMV01174984.1:0-10116 GCA_900302635.1 Chatrabus melanurus | reverse complement strand
TGATATCGATGGTTCTTGTCCACCTCACCAGGCGTCGTGACTTGCCAATCAGCAAAATCATGACACGTCAATTACGCATCAAAATGTATGGAAACATCCGCTGTCGCATCATTAAAATCCGTTTAAAAGCCCTCAATGTGGTGGCCAGTCACCAATTTCACGTTCATTTGAAGGCTGGCGAGATCGTCAGTGGCGATTGGAAGAACTTGAAGTATTAATTAATTGGGATGTCAATCAATTCAGCGCAATAAAAGCATCTTTGACTGCTGGCTTTCCCTCACACACAGTTTTCTGTGCAGTAACTGTTTTTTGGAAGTGATTTCATATGGTTTTAATCAGCTTATTATTGTTTATTATTTTATTTAACGGGAGGTCAGCTGACAGCAGCGCAATCTTTTGGATAATAAATAAGTAATAATAAAATGCTCTCTCACCATTCGCTTGATCCTTTGGCACCATTAAAACTCCTGTTTCACACTAAACATCTGCGTTGTTGAAGGCAAATTGTCATTTTAAAAACGGTATCAAACTTTGATGATCCGCTGCCCTGATGGTTTTGTCTTCAGCTTAATTCATCAGCTGCTGTGCAGCGCCTGAATCATGGCAACTAACTTGTGCCCCATGGGCTACATTTGGCCCGGCCTCTAATTGTTTTCAAATGCTAAACTTTTTTATTACTCATATTTTTCACAACTTTTTTTACTCACATGATGTATGTATGATGTAAAATTTAGTGTTAAATTTAAGTCAATTAATAAAGTAGATTGAAATTTATAATTGTGAGAATAGAAATAAAATTGACTTATGTCATGCTGTGGTACAGACGTGACTGAATTTGACAGCTACAGTCATATGACATACATCATGCACTAGTTTGTAAGTTGTAAGCTTAATTACCACTTAATTACCATAGTTGCAATATACACCAAGCACGCAAACACACAATAGAAACATGATCAAGCAGAAATTTCCCCTTATGGCAATGCTTGTTTGTACACATAGCTACATCGTATACTTAAGTTGGTGTAATACACTGAATTTACCTGTAATATTGTGAAGCCAAAAACTGTTACTGTGAGCACAGGCCATGTTTTGGGTGAGACAATATGGCAAATATTAACTTCAAAGGCTGCGATCCAGCACCATAGCAACCCCTTCAATCCAGTGTTTGAGATCAGTGGTGAAGCCAAATTATCTCTATCATCCCTTCATAGCCTGTTTAGGTACAAAAAATTAATTCTGAACAACTCGGCTGAAAGAAGATTGTGAAATTCTCGTAAAATTTTTAATTGTAAATTCTTGTATGTGGTGTTCACAAGATGAAAGAAAACATTTTGAGTCAGAATTATAATCAACTCTTCCCTGACCCAGGGACCACCTCTTTACAAAATCTTGTCGACATCTGTACATTTCTTTTTGACATATGGGGCCCTATATTCCATGTGGCACAAAGTAACACACCGTGCAACACAAGCATTATTTGTAGGTTCCACACAACGCAGCTGTTTCACACCTAGCACCCACTTTTTCTAAATACCAAGTACAATAATGTTCCTCTGGGGTCTGTGTGTGTGTGTCGGTCTAAAAACGAGGTGTGGTCAAGCACAGTGCAGGTGGACTGATATCGTATAGAAGGAGTGTTTACATCATAGACCAGGAAAAATCTGGTCTAAAGACTGGCGGAATGTATTTCTGGTATTTAAGGGCAAAACACTCAGAGACATCGTATATAAGCGGGTTCCTGATACAAGTACAACCTGCTTGTATACACAACAAATATTAATTGAAAACAACGGTTGAATGAAATAAAAATATACACTCATGGAAAAATACAAAACTTCACCTTACTGCTTCACCTCAGGGAGCTTTGGTGGCTGCCGTCCACTGGCCTGCTCCGACGTGTTTGCGCTGATTTGTTAACTCACCAGAAAACCCTTTCACTTGTGTCTGTTTTCTCAACAGGTGTCACTCTGATTGGTTTATTGCATGTTATGCCCAAAACACACCCATGAATAATGAAGAGGATAAATCCAACACCTTTGCCCTGAGATTATGCACCTTCTAAAGAGCATCAGTCGGACATGCCCCAAATTGATTTGTGCCGTGCCTTTCAGACCATGTACCATAGACTGTCCAGATAGGGCCCATGATGTAGACAGACATAAAAGTTAACACAAAACCCCCACCCTCCTCTGTTGGTTGTTGGAGGCAATAAATTAAACGCTAATTTCATTCCCTTGCGACCACACAGAGACAAGCAGTGAATGTTTTTTGTGAGCGCCAATTTGTTTCTTTATTACCGCTTTGAGCTTTTTGCTGTTAGACAGAGTAGGGGGTAGATCTGTTATTTTAAGTTTTTAAAAAAAGTTTAATGAAGAGGTAATCTCAGGTATTATTCATAGAACGGGAGTGTTAAACACTCTCAGTTTATGAGTGTTAGCGATGACTTTATCCCTAAATGTAAGCCACGATGTCAAAAGTGGAAGCTCGCTGGCAGGCTCTCAGCTCTCGTTGCTACAAACAGCAGTTTAACACCTCAGACAGACAAAAATTTGATGGCAGCAGCACTACGAGAAGTTGTCAGAGAACTTTGCCCCCGTGGATGATGAGGTGTGCTGTCTGGCAGTCGGTGAGGTGAAGATTTGAGCTATGTTTGTGTGCTTGTGTGTGTGTGTGTGTGTGTGTTTTTTCCTACCTGTAAGGAATGAGCTGTTTGTTCTGTTCTGAACAAGCCTGGCAAAACCTCAAGACAAAGCAGCTGCTCTCACCACATCCAACACTTCTGTCGAGCAGAAGTGCGCCGAAATGCAGCACGTGATGATTATTTATGCATTCAGCAGCTGCTGCTTAACGCTGCCGCTGTGTCAGTCATTACCCTTACTAACCTGACTCCTCTCAGCATTCTAATGTTAGATATGCTGTTTATCAGCGCCGTATGAGAGAGAACACGGCTTCCAGCGAGAAGAATTTTTCTTTGGGACTCGGTGTGGTTTTGTGTAGCTTTGAACTGAGATTTTAATTAGATCATTTTCACGCTTGAAGTGAAGCAACAGATAAAGAAAAAAAAAAAACACAGCACTGTCATGCCGCCAGCTCGCTAGTGAATATAGACGTTTTTGTGTCTAAAGCTACTTTTCGCTTGCGGTGGATGACAATTTGATTGCTCTTTCCGAGAATATAGAATATAATATTAAAGCTACAGTGTGTGGGGTTTAGTGACATTTAGTGGTGAGGTTGCAGATTGCATTATGCTATCGGCGGTCATGATTTTGTTTCCCCTTTACGCTTTGGCGATGGGGATTCACGCTCCCTTGCGATAAACAATATGTGTGATCCTCCATTTCACAAAAATGAAGGTTCTCAAACTTGTTAGCCTGCACTAGCAACCAGTAGACAGTGTATAGAGGAGCAACCACTGAGCTGCAAAAGGTGAAAGGTGGTCCAAGTATGTCCCTTGTGGACTACTGTATCAAAATGGCGATGCAAAATGGGGACCATGAGGGGGCCCGCTCCCATGTAGATATGAAAGGCTCATTCTGAGCTTATGAACAACATCAATTTGTGGTTGGAGGTAATTATTATACAAATAAAGAATGTTTATGAGTGCAATGGTAAGAATATTTCTTACCATTGCATGAATGGAAAATATGTATTATTTGTTTTATATGACACCTAAATAGATCATAGTCAAAGCAAAGTCCACATGCTACAGATAACTTCCTCATATCATGGACACATTTTTGTCCATGCATGGACATATGGAACCAAATGAACAGTAAATGGAACTAAATTACGTGAAAAATGACGTAAATCAGACAATGGACTAGTTTTCTATACAATGGGACAAATAATCAATGCCATACACCATGCAATCCACCAGTCAAATGACAAAGATCTGTTTAGGTAATATATAAACACTAATGAACAGATGGCTATGAATTGGAAGTGTAACAATTAACAGATACACGGCCCCTTGAATAGTCTAAATGTACGATGAATGGGTCAATGGTGCGATTTTAACGTTATAAAATCGGTTGAGTTAAGCTGCTATTTCTGAGTCTTTAAACTCTCACAAAACTTCAAAGGTCAGCAGGAGGCTTTCGCGAGACTGGTCACAGGAACGTTAACTTTGCCTGTGAGGTAAAAACACAATCAACATGTCTGATAGTGCTAAGGGGTGTAACGGATAAATGTACCCGTTCGAACTTCACGTTTGGCTCACAGTTTGTTAAGACCAGTTGAGCTGCTATGCTGACAACAGCTGGCTTCTTCTTCTGGACTTCTTTTATTCTGCTGTATGTGGTGCTGCCCCCAGTGGTGAACAAAAGGCAAGCAGAGGCAGCACCAACATGCACAGTAATAAAAACCTGAAAAAGGTCTCTGGTTCATTCATTCATTTTCTATACCCACTTCCCACTTATTTCAATTAAGGGTCACGGGATGGATGGGGGAAGCCGGAGCACCCGGAGGGAACCCACGCAAACATGGGGAGAACATGCAAACTCCACACAGAAAGGACCAGGTCGGAAGCGAACCTGGGACCGAGCTCTCTGGTTTTACATGAAATATGTATTTGAAAGTAAGCAATGCCACTTTGGGCTTATTTTAATTTATCATGGAAAATGAATGTCTACATTAGTCCAAAAACGGACTGCATTGTATTGCACTGAATCACATCAAATTGCTCCATAATAAAAAGTATTATTACTCAATCATATCATAGCCCATGTATCTAGATATGTATTGTATTGTTTTTCAGTGAGATATACACACCCCTATAATGAATGCTATATTCCATTTCTGCTCATAAACACCACTAAACACACTGTAGCTTTAATTTCAGGTGCTAATTAAATTGGAAGTTAGTGGTAAAGGTATGGGGGTTTTTTTGGCACGGGGTATCCAGTAAATTCAGCTTTATAGAGTGCTATGACAGGTTTGGCTGTGTGCCACCTCTAAAACTAAAGCAGAAAATGCCCTTCCCGAACACAACATGCCTGTTCACCTCACACAGCGCTGTAACGTTTCAAGCCTTTCCATAAAAAGGGTATTAAACACAGTGTGTGAGCCAACGTTTTGTTAGTGGGGAATGTGTGACTTATCACAATCAGTGGGAAAACAAGATTGTATTTGAACCCAGTGTGCTAGAGCGCGCTGTGTGCAAAAGGAAAAAAAAAAGCAAAAAAAAAAAAAAAAGTTCCAGGTTTGCTGGAGTCACGTTCCAAGTTGGAGAAATGTGAACAGATTGCACTGAGCTGTTTGCTTGTTTTAGAGGGAAAACACAAGTCGAGACAGCTCCAATCCAAATTTGCTTTGTTCTTTAGTTCTGTCTCGTCGGCATCCTCCTCCTGGAGTGCAGACTTCATTTCTCCCTGTCACTTTTAAATGATTCTTTTGTTTTGACTTTCAGCTCGCTCGAACACTGCTGGAAGACTGCTAATTATTGTTTATGCTTTGTTGTACAGCGTGTTCTTGTCCAACTTTGCAGAAGACAAACTTGATAGTTTTTAGCCAGCGATGTCAATGTGAAGGAGTATAGACTATAATAACACGGTAAAGTACACATTTTCCTGTTACCCAGGTCTGGTCAAAATATAAAATTCATAATTTTGCAGCCCAACGCCAATCGTTTTAGTTCCTTTTTGTTGCCAAGTAATCCTGCTAACAAAGGAAGCAATCCCCCCAAAATAAGAAAAGAAATCCACAAATGTAATTCTTCTGTGTAAGGTAGCATGTTATTGGGAAAAAAAGTAATTTCTTAAAGATTTACAAAGAAGCATTGTCATAACACGTCAAATTCAGTTACATTTGTGCCATACTGAGACCTGACTTACCACCATGCTCAATTTAATAAAAGAAACTACCCAGCTTTGGGTAAAATTCTGCACGGGATCACCTCATGACCTAAACAGTAAGGTTGTCTGATACATCGTGGGTGCCTTGGAGTGGGTTTGTCAAACCTTTGTGTGCCTAGATCAAGTAAAATAGTCTCTACGAGCTATAAATCAGGTCACTTTTGCGATGGTGATCTCTCCTCCCACTGGGATTACCCAGGTGCCAAATTTGGTTAGTTTGGGTTGAAGGGACTTGGAGATATTAATGACCCATGTCCATATAGTGTATTATTCTGGCGAAAAAGCACCATTCCAGCCTTTTCAACAACAACAAAGAAAAGGGCAGCGCCTGGGTTTTGTTTCTATGACAATACACAGCTAACAAGCTTACAATGTGCACGGTGATTAAAAACACAACACTCACCCGCAACATTTAGAGTCCGTCCAACCTGCTCCCTTAGATAAGCCTTTCTATCTCTATTGTGATGGTTTTTCTGTGGCATATCATACAGTAGTAGACAAAGACAACCAAAACACGCTTCTCCACCATTTTGTTGCTTGCCAAGGTGATGAGTTTTGCTCAATCTGATACCTGAAAAAAGGTACTGCAGTGGCCAGAGCCTTTCTGAAAAGTTCAGAGATTTTCAACTTGAAGCGCACGGAGCAGCCGCACAAAAAAAATGTGGAGCACTTTGATAAAAGATGCTAGATGCAGCCTTTTTTGTTTTTCCTCTATCCAGCTGCATATGCTCTTTTCTCATTTAGAACAACTGAAAAAAGATACTGTCATTCAGAAAAAAAAAGCTATATGGACACAATGCCCCAACCTCTGGTCCTGTGAAATGAAGAAAATGCAGAAATGGAAAAAGTTTCTTGAATGGCTGCTTGAGGCTGGCTTTAAAAGGGAGTCACTCCCCTAGAAAACTTACAGCCTAGTGCAAACAAACAAACAAAAAGCAAAAAAAATTTCATGAAAATCTGTCCAGAACGTTTTCTGTAAAGTTGCTAACAAACAAACAAACAAACCAACCAACGCAACCGAAAACATATCCTCCTTGGCGGAGGTAATTATAAAACCTTTAAAGATGTTAAATGGGGTTTTCAATGTTAAAATTGAAAGTGATGTCAAATCCAGATTCTGGAAACTTGGTATGGTGATAGAGGTTGCCACTCTACATATCTCCACCAAATGTCATATTAATTGCTCAGGAATTGATGGAGATATGAATTTTTTTAAATCTCACCAATGATGAGAGATAGGGATTTTCAGGATTTAAAAAAATTCCTGGATCCAGAATATGATCCGGATCACTCCCAAAAAGTAATCATTTGTTCCGTCGATCCAGGGCTATCAGCAAAATAAATATCATGAAAATGCGTCCAGAACTTTTTCCGTAAATTTGCTAACAAACAAACCAACCAACGCAACCGAAAACATAACCTCCTTGGCGGAGGTAATAAACAGGAATAGCTTGCACGACAATTTAAATAGACGTTAAGGTGTAACATCACAAACAGTCAATAAAGGAAACAATTAGAGCAGGTTTCCTGTTTTAATAAAACATTATGCAGAATGCTAAAACGTTCTTGCATCTTTCAATTAAGTATAGTCAATTGTTGCCATACTAAAATTGCAAAGCTGCCATGTCTTCCATCATCATATAATATTTGCCACTGCAGCTGATAGTGACTCGGCCTTAGTGACGGGTACGACTGCTCTCCTGCCACCAACATGTGAATACATGTTTATTGTAGATGCTCAGTAGAGCCACATGCTTGGCAACAAGAGGATGTTCTTCTCATCATACTGCCATTAGGGTTAGCGTAAAGGTGTGATCACATTATTTCGGCCTTGCACTTTGCACGCCGTATTTGTTCATGTACGTTACCCCGGTTTTTTTTCCTGGCATACTGGCTTGCCCAACTGGCCGCGTACAAAAATCTCATTCAACAGAAACCAAATTTTGATGCAGCGTGCCTTGCAGCGAGGAGTACATACCCTTGTGCAAGAGTGTTGCAGTGCAGTACGTGATCAACAATGGAGCTATGTGTAAAATACATTTGAGTGCAAACGCCAGGGCTAATTTATTTGTATTTCCAAAAGTAACACTTACACAGAAAGATACCTCTTTCATTGCTATAATGATGCCAAGGGCTTTGATAAAGCATCATGATTTGACACCTTGGCAATAGGAATTTTGAACAGCTGCATTTCTTCACCTAAATACTTAACTTTAACATGGCTCTTTATGTTAATCTTTATCTCATGAATAAAACAAACCCTGACCTGCAAAAATATAACTTTAGTGCACCGAGGATTTTTGGTCGTACTACATATGCTATGCAGGAATTGGTCAGTCACCATGTTAGTCATGAACTAGCTAATTACCAATTGATTTTGTTTTTGAGCACCGTATTTTCTGGACTATAAGTCACACTGGAGTATAAGTCGCATCTATCAAAAATGCATCATGAAAAGGAAAAAAAAAACATGTAAAAGTCACACCAGAGTATAAGTCGCATTTATTTTTGAAACATCATTCACACGAATTCAAGAAAAAAACATTTTGTAACAATTTGGAAAGACTATTCAGTTACACAATAGCCTAAAGAACATGCTAAATATCTTTAACGTTGTGTTTTTTGTTTCTGCTGTACTGAAAATGTACCAAATTGTGACTTTTGTGTACCGTTAAACCCTATTTTTTTTGGCATGTATGTCGCTTCGGAATATAAGTCTCAGGATCTCCCAAACTAGTTTAAAAAAACAAAGAAAAAATGTGATTTATAGTCCGGAAAATACGGTAATCTGGCAGACAAACCAACAAACAGATGCAAGGGGAAAAAAATTACCATTTGGTGAAGCAACTTAATAGTATGATGGTGTGTGATGCAAATATCACTTTGACTCTGTAGAGTGAACATGATATGATGAATGTGTCTCCATGTACTTGCAGTTGTATTCTCCTTTGTAAGTCATTCAAATCGTGATGGGTATTCTGTCGTGGTCCCTAAATCAAATTGTGCAATAATGAAGCATGCAAAATACAGATGGTGTTTTTGTGAATGTTTCAGGTAGGGGGTTACCCTGCTTCACACGCTTGATGTCTCAACACCATTACAGGTTGCTGAGGCATCCCTCGGTGTGCTGATTAATATTCATTTTAAACACCACAGGAGCTCTGTGCTGTTTACAGCATATCAATAACCCAGGACTTTTATCTTGTTAGCAACATTGTCAGGGATGGTACATATTTCATAAAGTTTGTTGATTTATCATTGAAGGCTCCTGTATAATGATACACAAATGGACCTCCATGTGGCTTTGAATCTCTTAGTGGTTCATTACATCTCTCTGCCATACGATTTAATATCAAAGCTTTATATTAATGTAGTTTTGTGATATTTAAGCACAGAAATGTTGTCATAGTGGCCAGAGAGCACACAGCATTGGAGTTAGAGCATGTCTGATAGTGGGGCAGGCAAGTGAAAAATCTTAAAGATTGTAATACAAGCATCAAATTTTTTATGCGTTTCACTAATCAACAGCTAATTCATAAAAAGGAAGTTCGTCCTGTGAAAATTTAAAATGTCCGTTGTTCATCTTGTCCTTTAGTATCATTATTTTACACTTATTGCCATATCTATTGAGTGAGTAGGCCAATAATTGCAATCACCACATGCAGAGGCATCCTGCTTGCTACCCTTAAGCCTCGGTCACAACTGCAGGCACGATTGGTGGGATCGTACGTCCTTTGCGATTTGTGGGTGCCGTGGAGGACGTAGAGGACGAAGAGGCAGCGGAAAGGTTGCATGGGTGCCGTCAGAAAGGCGAACGAACGGCGTATGGCCGCTGTGCGCATCGCAGGTGCAACGTGAGATGTCCGGACACGCAGGGACGGCAATAGCAACGTGCGGTCGCCGCGCGCCTTTTTTACTCCCGCCCCAGGGGGTGCTGCACTTGCGCCGTGCCTCATTTGCGTACGCACGTTGTGGGTGTGTGCGCCGTCCGCAGCACGCAGGGGCACCTGCTCCCTCACAGCGTGAGACGCGCGTTGTAGACCACAGACGTTCTGTGTTTTTTTTTTTTTTTTTTTTTGTGTTAGTAGTAATAACAACATATTGAACATCAGGTGAACAATACAAACACACATATAAACAAAGTAAACATGATGCCAGGGGTTTACATAAAATTACTACATGTTAGTTCATTAAAGTGTGATACAGGGGAAGAGACCCGGCGGAAGAGGCAAATCAGAGGGCAGGCATTTCATTTTCGTGG
>OMMV01174964.1:0-10129 GCA_900302635.1 Chatrabus melanurus | reverse complement strand
CACGGCATCAGAGTCGACGTAGACGGATTAGGAAGATTGTGTGTTTATATATATATTTTGGTCTCTCTGTGCATGTGTTATATCTCTTGTTGGACTTTGTGCTTTGTATTTTTGTATTTCTGTCTCATTGAGAGTATGGCCATAGCAGATGGTCCCCCCTCTGAGTCTGGTCTGCTTGAGGTTTCTTCCTATACTTATAAAACATCCAGGGAGTTTTTCCTTACCACTGTTGCTATTGTGCTTGCTCAGGGGGTGGGTAAGGTTAGACCTTACCCTTGTGAAGCGCCTTGGGGCGACTATGTTGTGATTTGGCGCTATATAAATAAATTGAATTGAATTGAATTGAATTGAATCAAACGCTATAAATCTGCCAGACATACGATCTGTATCCGTTCCATTCGTTATGAATACGACAGCTGTACGTGTCCTCCACAGAATTTGCATGCAAAGTTGGCCGTGTTCCAGCATGTTCGGACTCTGCCAATTTTTTTTTAGACGCTACGCGTCAGTTTCTGTTATACGTTACTGTGTGACAGGGCCTTTAGATAAACATGGTAGGGTCAGAGAAAATGGTCAAAGCAGAAAATTATTCCACCCATGCAGACAGATGTCTCAGAGGTATAACAAAGGCAAAAATAAATAAATAAAATAAAAGGCAGGGACATTGTGAGTGCGTGTGTAGGTTAGGTGATGACAGTAACAAGGGTGAGAATGAGAAAGAGCTTTGGTTAGAGACGGCACACTCGAGGATGTGACCTTTCCCTGTGAAAAAGGTTTGGAAGCAGCTCGCCACGAGCACACGAATAAGGTTAAAAATTCAAATCTCTAATGCAAAAACAGTCAGGCACAGAGGTGTGTGTGAGGGAGCGAGAGAGACCACGTGGTAGAATGAGGAAACAAGTGTTTCATTTATCACGTGTAAAATTAAAGAAGCACTTTCAGCTGTAATCCATTAATCCAGGACATTTGTCAGATGTGCTTCTCACTGTCTGATAATAAATCACAGAGTGAAAGGCAGATCAGATTTGGAATGTTCTGATTCCAGTTCTACGTATCGATTCTGGTTCTTAATATTCCAATTCCACTGACATGCACCTCATCTGCACAGTTACACACAAACATCTCAAGCGGTAGTGCTCTTGCCTCCCAACAAGAACGTCCCTGTTTCAAAGCCGCCAGTGCCCCAACCTTCATGTACATCTGGGGTTGCTTCAGGAAGGGCATCCGGTGTAAACCTTACGCAGATCCAAACCTGATCCACTGTGTTGAGCAAAACTGCCAATAAAAGTGATGATTTGCTGTAAATTCATGAAAGGGAGCCAATAATTGCATCATGAATTCAATTTATTTATGTTTTTGAAGCCATATGTTGTGAACATCTTTTAAAAAAAAGACTGATTAAACAAAATTTGTTTATTTCTGAACATATTTTAAATTCTGCACTTCAATACAGGGGTGCCAATAATTCTGACCACAACTGTATAGATAGATAGAAATTGATTTCAGTCATGGCCTGGGTTACCAGTGATCACCACCACCACTGTCCAGCAGGATACTGGTGGAAATTATACTGCTGGTGGGTGAAGGAGGAGGCATGTGGGGAGGTAGCAGAGGTGAGAGTCGGAACTTTGAATATTGGCACTTTGATGGTATGGTAAAGGAAGAGAGGAGGCTGCTATGATGGAGAGGAGGAAGACAAACATACTGTGTGTACAAGAGAACAAGTGGAAGGGAAGTAAAACTAGGAACATCAGAAGTGGGTTCAAACTGGTCTTCCATGGTGCAGATAGAAGGAGACATGGAGAATGAGTAATTCAAAAGGAAGAGTACATTAAAATAGTACTGGAGGTGAAGATAGTGGCTGACAGAGCGATGAGTGTCAAGCCGGGAAATGAAGTAGAGATGATGGATGGCATCCTTGCATATGCCCTGCAAGTGGATTGTGAGATGGAGGAGAAAGAAGATTTCTGGAGTGAATTAGATGAGGTGATGGAGAGTGAACCCAGGAAAGAAAGAGCAGTGATTGGAGTGGACTTCAACGTGTTGGCGAAGGGAACAGAGGTGATAAGGATGTGATGTGTAGGTATGTTGTCATGGAGAGGAATATGGACACACAGGTGGTGGCTTTTGCAAAAAGAGTAGAAATAGCTGTGGTGAATGCTTATTTAAAGAAGAAGAAGGAGGAGCACAGGGTGATGTATAAGAGCGGAGGATGGTGCACTCAGGCGTGTCCAATGTAGGAGATGGCCCAAGCTTTTTTGTTGATGTTGTATTAATGGCTTCCTCCATGATTAACAGCCTTTTAGGTCACGGTGATGGAGCGCTCTCTTAAAGGTGGATGTCACATTTCGACCAGATGCCTAAAACTCCTTCATTAATTCCTTAGTTATAATCCTGAGGTACTGTTGGCCAATGCGGTGAGCCCAGTTTGCTTGGGAATAGCCACAGTGGTGAATGTAAAAATACCCTTAAAAATTCTGGTTGTACTACTGACAAAAAATATATATAATTTCTGTCCTTTTTTGATGATTGGTAAAGGTCCTTTGGTTTGCACTGCAATCTGAATTCCACAAAATGGGAGTAGGTAGTTAAACGGGAGTACTTAAGCCTCTTTTCTATAAAAAGAGGCTTAACTACAGATGCCGCTGCCTCCTACTTATCAACAACAACAAAAATATTAATAGTAAACATCAGGCGTATTTAATGAATTAACATTTTATTTCATGCTTGCTTGGTGAAGAAAGATAAATGTCTCCATGCGTAACAGGTGGACCGCAGTTCTTCAGTTTTCTGCGCTGAGCACAAAGTACTTTTTATGCAACTGCTGATCACTATTCATTACTGTCATTGGTGTACTTTACTATGAAGTCATTTTCACGTGAAGGTAGAAATAAGCTTCATAAAAAATGCTATAAAACTTTGTGTTTCTTTATTTTGAATCTCGTCATAATTTTGTGGTGTCGGACGGCTGAACGGAAACAGAAAAGAAACAGCGACGTTCAATTGATTGCTTTTGTACGTTCCCTGTCTCGTTTTATCCGCAACACAAACACACACATGCACACACAGAAAAACATACATGCACATCTCAGTGTGATGATCACTCCTGAGGTGATCCCTTCTCTGAGCGTAAAGTTCTCTATGCCATTCCTCCGGCAGAACCCATAATTATTCATCAGTTTGCTTCAATATTGTCAGAAAAATAACTCATTGTCTGAAATCACAGATTTTATTTAAAAATTACAAGTGCCTGAACATGCACATAGGGGCTGTGGATGTGGACACGGAGCACTTTTAGCCGCTGTGCAGCTCATGAAACTCAGTAAATAAAATATTCCTATTAATTCTTCACAGACCTCACTGAGTTTCTTAAAATATTAAGTAAAAAGCTGCATCACACCTGTGGCTAAAGTATATTAATGTTTGGATCCAATCAATAACAGAACCAGGGGCAGATTAATGCACGGGCTTGCCTGGGCTGAAGACTAGTGGGCCAAAGTCATATGGGGACCAACATTATTGTCCACCAAAATGGTGTGGGGAACACACATAATAACACAAACACAAATAGCACACAATATAACATATTGATAACAACTAATAACAAATTAAAAAATGGCACACCTACAATTGTGAACAGAACACTGCCCCGTTGCATGATGGGAATTGATGCACCTCACAATGTGACAATATTTGTAAATTTATGAAATTAAAAATCATGCACAATGTTTTGATGCCATACTTGAAACAGTGTTTAATTAAAGTGGGTCACATATTTAGGAAAAAAGTTAATGTGGTAGGAACTGCTGTTTAGAAGAATTTAATCGAGCTAATGCGGGTTTTAAGGACCCACACAGAAATGGAGCTCAGTGGTCCATTGCCACTTCAATCAGCCCCTGACCACAACTCAACATAATATCCACCTACTACACAGACTGTACTGAGAAGCAGCATAGATCAAAAAATTGAGTGAGGGAGAGAGTTGCCCACAGACTACAGTGCAGGATGGTGTGAACATCACTAAACACAGAATAGACTTATGTCTAAGATGTAATACTGTTGAGTTTTGAGTTGACAAATTTTGAATGTTCATTAGTGTGTATTTGCATTTTTTTCCTTTCGAATCATTGCACGGCTAATGAACTTCCCATGTGGCTATTTGAAATTGCCACCAATTAGTAACAGTGATGAACAGTTTTTGAACCCCAGAGAGAACCCTGCCTAAGCTTGTTATTTTTTTGTATAATAGATTATACAGTTGCTCGTAGCACCATGTGTCTTTTAGAGATGGCTCCTGTAAGGAAGAACCTGGCTTGTGAAGATGGAAAATTTTGCTCCAGCAGCCTTGAGTTAATTCTTTCGATTTTTAAACACAAGAGGACACTGCTTCTTCAGTAAAGAACTTACAGGGGTCAGCTCTATGTTCCCCAGTGCCTATATTCCCTGGGACTGATAAAATTACACTTTTTGGTATAATTTTCCATATGATCTGAAATCCCAAGAAAATTTTCTGAAGATAAGTAATTTTCTGACAGGACTCAAGTGATCTTGAGTTGATCAACGTATCTTGCATTTATTTGCTGCACCATAATAGTTTGAATGAATTGTAGATATTTTTCACACTGTTATTTTGAACCTCAAATTAAGGTACCAGTAATAACTTGATAGTGGGAACTTATCCTAATTAACATTTACGCCAATAGCTTTCTAGATAATTAACTTTAGCGTAATGTTACCTTATCTCAGCTGTTAGTGTTAGCTAAGTTAGCACTGACTAAACAGGCAAAGATACACAGCATATTAAAAAAAACAGCTTACATTTCCCTCATCTGTAGCTTTGCCACGGACAATATAACTGCTCCCACTTTCAAGAACAATTTCGATGCCTGTCCTGCATTGTACTGGCCCCAGTTTGTGAAGCACTCAACCAAACAGTGATTGGCACATACGAGCAGGTTTTTGGCAACTGTTGGTGGAACACTGGCATCATAAATAAATTGTATCCACTCAGATGGAAATTTTATGGTATTTCTCACGCCATTGGGTGGAAACTCAGTTGGGGGTGGGCGATATAAGTATAATGAGTCCCAGTCCTACGTAAGAGTGGCGGCTAAATCTGAATTTCTCACCCAGTCACATTTTCTGATGCAGGCAGACCAAAAGAAACTGGCTGGGTGGTCTGACTTCTGAGTTTTTTTGGTTCGTGAGCATGCCACATACCCCAAAAAATGTCCAAGCACTGAAAAAGTGAATTTTTCATATGTCCCATTTAAATAAAGTATACATAATAATCTACTTTCGGCTTCTCCCAATTTCAACTTGGGGTCACCACAGCAGATCCCACATGGATCTGCATGTAGATTTGGCATAGGTTTTACACCGGATGCCCTTCCTGACACAACTCCACATTACATGGAGAATGGGCAGGGGTGGCCTCAAACCGGGAACCTTTTGCATTGAAAGCAGTCGCACTAACCAGTAGGCCACCAGGCCACCACGCTGCCGCAAAACTAAGTATGCATAGCACACAATATTAAATTACTTGCACATTGTCCATGAGCAAAACACTTCAGTTCTAAAATAATTTCAAAAAAGAATCCGTTATGTAATAATGTGTGATGTTTTATTGACCTAATGTCTTTTTGTTTTTCCAGCCTACAGAGGGAGGTCACTGAAAATATTGTTTTTTCTTCTGTGTTCAGTTTGCTTCAGGAACTGAGACACTTGCCAACAAAACACTTCTGGTGTTACACCAAGAACGCTGAACCTCGCAACTCTATGCACGTCTGCAATACGTTCCAATAGGACTTGGATCCCTGTTTTATTTTAGGAGACTTTCCATAACTTTTATCAGTGCAGGCCCCTCTGTGTAATGTAAAACAATGAAGAAAATCACATGGAAGGTAATCGGCTGCTGGCTGATGAGCAGGGGGATCCTGGGGCTCTTTGGCTGGCCATGATAAGGCCACACTCTTCCCACAACACACGCTGCTGGGGTTTAGGCTCATGCATTTGCTGCCATCTGCAAATATATTTGTCTCCTCAGTGAGGGACAATGCCAACTCACAAAATTAGCATTGACACAGAATCATGCCTTTCAGTAGAAAGATAGACATGCATATCTGTTTGCACACGCACAGAGAAACACAATGAGAGAGAGACGTGTAAGCCCATTTATAGCAGCACAAAGGTCTGACAAAATCCAGTTATTGCAATGTGAAATGAAGTCATGCCTCTGAAGAACATTTAAAAGAGACGTTTATATGATACTGCACTGTTGAATTTATGCTGGTGTATGTGGAACGGTTGATTTGTGGCTAAGGGTTTGGTGCCCATTTGAACAACAGCAAAGTGATTGCAGACTTTCACCCCTGCTGATCAATTCTTCTCGCCGTATTTGGAACGTCACATTCATTCGTATATAATGTGCCAGATGAAGATAAATCACTCAGTTCAAGTCATTGCATCAGATTGCTGCAGATGAGAGAATGTACCATAACTCTTGCTTTTATAGTAGAACAACAACCTTAATGTTCCAGGATACTTTCATGGGGACGAAGGTGTGAAAGTGGTTTTGGGTTTGGGTTGCCTGAAGGATACTGAACAAATTTTGCTAAGGTGTCCCTCTTCAAAGTGGTGGGCATTTATAGTAGGCATCAAAATGGGTTCCACTGGGGGTGAAAATTACAAAATGCTCCAATATTGTTGAAAAGTATAAATTATAGTTTTTGTTACTCAGTTGTGAATGTAATTTACACCATCATCATTTTTCTCTATTATTGCTTTATTTATCATATGTCTGTGTGATCTATGTTAAACAGTAAATACTGCTTGCTAAGTGCTTATAAAATGGTAAGCAGTTTGCAGGATGACCTTAAAGTCACCCTGTTGCACAAAAACATGTCTGTCTCTGTTTATGCATTGTGTTACCACATCCCTCAGTGGAAAAGTACAGCTGCATACAGTACTGTGCAAATGTTTTAGGCACCCCATTTAATTTTTTTTGATTAAACAAACAAACAACCATATGACCCCAGGGATCATCGTCAAGACAAAATCATGTGAAATCCCCACCCCCTAAAAAAAAAAAAAAAAAAAGAAAGAAAATATGAGAGTATTACATTTTCTTTTTCATTAAAGTAACCAATCAATTACTAATTTACAAACCTTATTTTAAAAAGAAGCATAAACACAAAACAATTTGATTTCCTTGTGGCTGTTGACAACACAAAGACAGTTGCTGATGATCAATCAATAATAAAATTATTTTTAAAAACCCGATTTAACACATTTTTTCACCTAAATGACATTAATTATTTCTAAAGGAGAGATGTAGTATGTGTAATATGTAATATGAAGTAATATGTATTTTACATATTTATTCATAAATATGAACCATTTAACAGCTTTTCTTTATTTAAAAAATGTAGACACATTTAATATGCCTAAAACATTTGCACAGTACTGTATGTTCTTAGAAAAGCAGGACTTAGACTGCTGATGTGTACGTGACTTCTTGCAGATCTTGCAAATGTCTTCACACCTAGCCTGAGCTATAAAAGAAGTGTTGTGTGAGACCACATTGTCTCACTCAGACCACAGTGTGTGTGATCTCTTTGCTGCAAAGATGTATTAAATCAGCTGAAAGGTAATTCCTGACTGTCATTATTCTCAACTTAGTTTTTTCACCTGATGTACCCATGACACAGTATATCAAAAACCCTGCACACAGCCATCTGTAAGAGTGAAGTTGCTTTGAGACACATCTGATGACACGTAGTCTGCAGGAGAGTGAAATGACCCTCTCTGAAAGGAGAGGGGGCGTGTCAATCAGTAGCTTCTTTCCATTTAAAACAGGTACAGACACAGGTTGTGTCACCTCAGTGACACATAGGGAACTACATTACCTTGCTTCAAAGGTGTATAATATGAGCAGGTGTATCTGCAGGATCGAAGTTGGATGACCAATATATGTCGGTCAGGTCAGGTCAAGCCAGGGAGCATGCGCTACTGCCGTATGTTTTCACATCCACCACACCACCTCTGTGGTCCACTGGGCTCCCCAACACTGAGGAACCTGTGTGCTGGATCATGCCCAAAGAAACGCGCCGCATGGCCAAAATGTCATAGCTGATCTTCCCTCACATTGCAAGTGATACTCCTCGTGTGAGTCTCACTGAGTAACCGTTTGTTTGAGGTAAAGTTATTCCAGCAGTACCCGAGGATTCTCCCAAGAGATCTAGTACCAAAGATATCTAGTTGTCACCTTAGGTCACTGATTAGTGTCCAAGTCTCACAACCATACAGTAAGATAGGAAGTACCAGGGCCCAAAAAACTGGGACCTTCTTTTTTTCTGTAAAGATATTGGCATCGACAAACACGTGTCCAGTGACCTCATGACTCCATAAGCTCTTCCTAGGTGTTTCTCAGTCTCAAAGGCCGAGGACCCAGAGACATTAACGTTTCTGCTGAAATAAGTAAATGTCTGTACAAGTTTAACACTTTCACCATGTGCAGATACACTTCTGATGATCAAGTCCAGGAAGTCACTGAAAGCCTGGATCTTAGTCTTGGTCCAGGATTATCACAAACCCACACACTCCGACTTCTCCCTCAGCTTTTCAAGTGCTGTAATCAGGTTATGCATTGATTCCGCAAAGATCACAGCATCATCCGTGAAGTCAAGGTGAGTAAACCGCGGACAGTGGTTCAATTCCAGGTGTGTGCTCCAGGCTACCTGTCTGTGTCCTTGGATAAGACACTCCATCTGCATCGTCCCAGTCCACGCAGCTGTACGGCCTTGGTTGGGGAAGTAACCTGTTAAGGACTGGCTTCCCGTCCAGGGGGAGTTGTGGACTCTGCTTCATGCTTTAAGCTTATCTGGGGATAAGCACCGGCCTGATGGACCTCAGGGCTTATATCAGACTTTCAACTTTAACTAACTTTAGAAGTTAATATTATCTGTTATTTTAATAATGATTTCAGCCATATTTCCCAAGCCAAACTGTACACAAGAATATTTGCAATTCAGGATCACAGTGTTCATTGCCACTTCCAAACTGCTGTGTATTTTAAACACAATCAAAGGCACATTAATGTTAAAGTTCCTATGCAGAGTGGGTTAAATACACATTGTATTCTCCTACAAGGGTTATACAAACAAGAACCGACACTTTCCATGTTGCTGCTCCACACACAGCAACAGGTGATCAGCTTAGGAACACTCGCTGATAGGAATAAGGCTGACAACGACAACATGAACATATTTAATTAAAGGAAATCTATGACATGTAGCTTTTTTCAAAGAGCAGCAAAGAAATTTTCAGCACTCCGCAGCCAACATAATCTCTGTCTAACAGGATTACCACAGGGACACCTCCCCAACCTCCTCCTCCACCTCCTCCCACTCAGTGCTCCCGTTTCATCTTCCTATCTTGTCTTCCTCAAACACTTTCTGACTCCTCTCCTCCTCGTCTTCATTCACTTCCCTTATCGCCCTCTCTCCCAGACAACCAGTCCCACTCTACGTTCCTTTCTCATTCTCTGAGCCTGACACATTACAACATGTCTCCTCCTATCACAGTCCTCACATCACTCCTGTTAGTGCAGCGGATAACTGCAACAATCGTTCAAAATGTGGTACAAGCACCAAACTTGGCACAAATGCTCCTTGGGGGTTACCTTTATGAAAAAATACGCTGGCCACCTAAAAATCAAGATGGCCACCATATTTTCCAAGATGGCATCCGGACAAATGTAAAATCCTTCAATCATATTGAAACATATACCATATTATTCGCCTGATCATAACGATTCTAAAAAGGTATAGTTTGGACTATCTGTGACTGAATGTTATGGAGTTATGGGGCAAAAACAGCAAAAATGGTGACAAAGGTCAATTTAAGTTTGTACAGGGGTCAAATGTTAAAGTTGCTTCAATTTTTGTAAAAAATGATGCAAATTATTGGTTGACCTAATAGTGTTTTAAAAAGGAATAGTTTACACCATCTGTTATGATTAGTTATCACGTTACGGGGAAACATATGTCAATGTATCCAATGGACATTGACCTTGTTTGACCTTTAGTTTGGAGCCCAAGCATTCAACATAGTCAAAACTATTCCATTT
>OMMV01174962.1:0-12958 GCA_900302635.1 Chatrabus melanurus | reverse complement strand
ACGCGTACATGCATTATCTCTCATACATTTGTTCTCTCACGCATACATTTATTCTGTTACATGCATAGATGTATTAGAACTCACATGTATTCTCTCACGTGCATACGTGCATCATCACTCCCACGTACATGTATTCTCTCACGTGCATATATGCATTATCACTACCACATACACGCGTTCTCTCATGTGCATACATGTATTATCACTCAAACGTACACGTATTCTCTCACGTACATGTGTGCATTATCACTTGTACATGTATTCTCTCACGTGCATACGTGCATCATCACTCCCACGTACATGTATTCTCTCACATGCATTCATGTATTACCTCTCATGTGTACATGCATTATTGCTCACGCATACACGTATTATCTCACGTGTGCATGCATTATCTCTCACACGTGCATTTATTCTTTCACGGGTACATGTATTCTGTGTCACACATACATGCATTATATCTCACACGTACATGTTCTCACGCGTGCATCTATTCTGTTTCACGTATTGTAATGCAAACGTATTCTCTAACATGCAAACATGTACTATCACTCAAGCATGCATATATTCTCAATGCTTGCATGTATTATCACTGACACGTACACGCATTCTCACATGCAGAGATGCATACATGTATTTTTTTCATCACACGTGTATAGTCTCATCCAAGCATATATTTGCACTCATACTCACACTCATGCATGTGAGTATTTTCACTCATGCTTATGTGCATACTTTTCCTCACATGTACATATATTGGAGAATATTTTGCATGCGAGAGTAGAAGAATGAATTATGGCTTGTACGGCCCCGTAATACGTCAGCTATCTGAAACTTTGGAAATGTGTATTATTACATTCTCTGCAGTGTAAGCACACTATGTGTAAATATTCAACACATCGTTTGTCTTTCTACAGTTAGGTCACCTGTTTTTAAGTTGAACGTATATTGAAAACAGTTTCAGCATTAAAAAAAAAATGCAAGTATATGTTTCCTGCTCACTTCAGGGAAATGCATATTTCTAGAGGGATCCATTGCATGATATAAAGGATAACGTGTACAAATGATACCTTGTACAGTCAAAGTTATGCTTTGCATTCAGTGAATTCATGTCTATAAAGTCTTTCATATTAAAAAAATAAAGCAAACTCCTTAAATCAAGACTGAACTGAATTCCTCAGCTGAAACCTGTAACCGTACGATACTAACCCATTAACCCCCTCAGAATATCAAGAATGTTAATGCAAAAAAAAAAAAAAAAACAGGGATATGTTTGAGACTTTGTTCCTACAGCATTGTCCCACAATCAATATTGATTACAAACGAGGTTCAGGTTGCAATCTGTAAAAGTTGTTCAAGGCTTCAAAAAGTTGTAGAGCCCATTAGCTCTTGTGTGTGAGCTAACAGCTTAATTGTCATTTTTTGTGACTGCTTGCTTGTGGGTGTGCCTCTTACTTGAGGCTGTATGTGTGTACGTCTGTTCGTGTGCACCTCATGTGGAAGACCTCATTATCTATGCATGCCTTTCAGGTTGTACATTACAGTGCTGAGCTTAAAGGGATGATACTACGCAGTAGCTGTCTCTTAGACTTAAATATAGTTAAGGTATAACGTTGAACATAAAGTTTCACATTTCTAAGTCTGTGCATGTAGAGAGTCCCCTGCTATAAGCAAATTGTAGTGCTGAAACGCCTTCTTTTAGACTTCTGTGACATATGTCGCAGAAGTCCATATCTGGACTCCTGCTTGCTCTGAGACACGCCCACTGAACCGATCTGCTCTTTGTGTGACACGCCCACGCGCTCTGTGGAGAGAAGCTGACTTTTAGCCATTCTTGGTCCCACTTCTGAAAGGGGGGGCGGAGCAAGCAGCAGCTCCTTTCCAATCAAAGTGAAAGGCACCGAAACAGATCATTTTGTCGACCTAATTTAAAAAAAATGATGTACCACCTTGGTGTCTGTTATATTCTAGATACAGATTTTAATATGTTTTTCAGACACCTGTTGAATTTTATTAGGTTGTTCAAAACGTTTATAATATGACCCCTTTAATGAGATTGATTCCAGCCAGAAGCACAAAACGAGTTACAATTTGAGAGTGTAAAGCTGCAGCTTTGGGGGAAAATGGCTCAACAACAAACAAAAAGGCAACGTTTTAGTGCAATTTTGGGAATTCCATCCCAGAATAAATACACTGTGAAAATACATCATATTGGGAAATATACTGCTCATAACCACAGATTTTAAAATGCACACTGCAGAAAATATGTCTTGATAAGCAGATGCAAAAGAAGGCTGATGATGCCATGTGTGGCAAACAATTTGACTTTCCAAACTTCTAATGTGCCCATAATGTCAAACTCGTGTTCAGCTTTCTGTTCTTATTCTGCCAGTTGATGATATTTATGACGGGCTGAAACTGCTGCACTGCTGAGTCACAGAAAGACAATTTAACTTTGATAATGGCCTGCTGTACAGGAACGGGAACAAAAAGAACTGACTTCCTGTGACTGACTTTGCAGAGATCATGTTCTCCCCCTTTATGATAAGGAAAATAGCAATCCTTATCGTAATTGAAAATGTTTTTTAAATGATTATTATTCATATTAGCTGCCACCAGTATACTTACAACCAATTGCATTTTTATAAATGCTGAAAAAAAAATCTGCACCTATCACCACATGAGGTAACAAGAAAAAGCTCTGAATTAGTATTATTGATTTAATGTGTCAGTCAGCTTTCTTTGAATTTTAGATTTAGTTTTCAGTGTGCCAGAACAAATTATTTAATGTTAATGATGTCATTTAATATTCTTCTGCTTTCAGATCTTGAGGCCTGTTTACCAAGACAACCAGGGAACATTAGGTAAGACACGTATTTTAGCAATGAAAGGATTTCTTCATCCACAATAAGTTGGGTTTCTTTTATTGACTTCACCCTGCAGGGGATTATTGTATTGAATAAATCACCTCACATTTCACTTTATTGATCTATATAGTGCAAATGCTACTTTTATTCTTACCTTTTTTGATTTCTAGGAGCTGGCCAATCTAAAGTTGACTGACAACCAGTTCTGTAAAATTTAAGCTCCAAATTTGGTGACTCTACACATAGGGCCCTATCTTGACAGTCTAAAGTGCCATGCAGAAGTGCATTTGGGGCATGTCCAATTCCATTTTGCAATTTACACAGCATGTAATCTGTGCGCAAAGTAGGGCGCAGGGCACAAAGTGGTGACATATTTAGTCACTTAATTATTCTTGGGCATGTTTTGGGCATAACTTGAAACAAACCAGTCAGTTTGTCACCTGTCATTCCTTATAAGACCTAAGTGCACCAGTATCTGGTGTATTTCTAATTTGATGGCAGACGTAGAAGTAAGAGGTTTTCAGGCGAGGAAACGGATCTGCATGCCAAGTGTCAAAGTGCATCATTTACAAGAGCAGCAGTCATCTGAAATGCCTCATTTCACAAAACCACCTCATCCTCCTCGGACCACACAATCTCGTCCATATTGTGCCAAGATAGGACTTACTTATTCTTTTCATTTTTGCTTTCAATTCAGTTTTGTAGTAGCATGATGCGCCAATGCACATCCCTATGCACTGAGCGTACGCACGTCGTGAACCTGCCTGTGTGAGCCATATCTGAATATTCATTCATTCAATCATTTTCTATACCCGCCTATTCTGATTAAGGGTCACGGGAGTGCTGGAGACCATCCCAGCGGTCATTGGGTGAGAGGCGGGGTACACCCTGGACAGGCCACTAGTCCATCGCAGGGCCACATATAGACAGACAAACACATTCATACTCTCACTCACACTTATGGTCAATTTAGAGTCACCAATTCACCGAACCTGCATGTCTTTTGAAGTGGGAGGAAGCCGGAGCAGCCGGAGGGAACCCACGCAAACACGGGGAGAACACGCAAACTCCACACAGAAAGGACCAGGTCCGAAGCAAACTTGGGACCTTGTCGCTGTGAAGCAACAGTGCTAACCACTAAGCCACCGTGCCGCCATATCTGAATATTGCACTGTAGAAATAGCAGAAAAACTCTGTGCTCAACTTTAGACCAGGTTTTTGCTGGTCTATGGTGCAATCGCATTCTGCTGCCACACGATAGCAATGCGTCAACACTGCACCTGACCACACCCCATTTTTTATTCCTACATGCCCAGTAGGTGCACAAAAGAGTGTAATTATACTAGCTACTTACATGACGTAGACACTGGCCTTTAAAATAACACCTTCGTCGGTTACACTCTAGCAGTAACACTTGGGTTGCACTGTGCACTGCTTTGCACTGGGTGGAAGATAGGGCCCTTAATAATATTTAGCCAGACCTCCTTTAAAACAAGCTTTCAGAGCTTTGGAGAAAACTGACCTGAACGACGTCTTTTTGATCCTCAGCTGCCAGGATGTACCCCACGCGGCAGGCCTCTGCTGCACAGACACAGGGTGGGGCTGGGACTGCTTTTTCTGGGGGCAGCGGCGGTGGCCTCTCCAGTCGTACTGCCTTCTTACGCCGCTCAAACAACTCAAAGACGGCAAAGACATCTTCCACTTCCACAAATGCCGGCTTGCCTAACTACCAACTGCAGAATGCTAACTTCGCCAATTACCAGAACTGCACCATCGTCCGCTCGCACACGCCACAAGCCAACTATGGATATGTGAAAGCGGCCCCCAAGATCCTTATATTCCCAATCTTTGTTCAGGTAAGCCACTTGGTATACGTGGATGTGTGTATTTTGGAGCACTTCATACAGTAACTGGCACCATTTCCATGTTTGCTTTTGTTATTGTGATTTATTTGAAGTGACATTCTTGTTTTTCTTCAATTTAGTGATTTATTAGTGAGGGGTCTGGTGTCAATAATAATAATAATTGTGTTCCATATTTGTTCTACCTGTGCTTTTCTTTTTTTGACAGGTTGAAATGTTTACTGTGAAAAAATCAATCATGTTCATGTAAATGCAGTAGTTTTTTTTTTAAGGTCAGGTCTGGGAGCGAGCACTGGTGTCGTACATTGCTGCATCCACCATGGAACTGCCTTGGGTCCTGGATGGCAAGAAATGTTGCCTTTTCACCTTCCAACTTTTCACCTTGTATCTTAAAGAAACATATTTACTAAAGTTTGGAGCCAAAGCACAGCAGAGCATCTCTCCCAAAAAATAAAAGTAACAATAGTAAAAAAACAAAACAAATAACAAAATTAATGATTAATGAATGAATTCCATGTTTCTAAAAATCAACCTGTTTCTTTGCCTATCTCTTTAAATTTTAAATGTGCAGGGCAGAGGCAATGTAATGCCTGAATAATCCATTTCTCTCCCACAGACCGACTCAGTGGGTGTGTTTAACATGAATAATAAAGATTTCACAAATGGACTTCCGTGACATACGTCACAGACATCTAAAAGTTGCTGTTTCAGGCCTAAATTTTGACAGTGAATGTAGACTTTCACTGTGGACCGATGGAGAATTGCGGGATTGTGAGGATGTCTACCATGGCAGTCCAACCATATTTAAATCTAACGGGTAGAAAAAAATAAATTTACCATAATATCCATCCATTCTCAATACCCACTTAATCCAATTAAGGGTCACGGGGTGCTGGAGCCTCTCCCAGCAGTGGTTACCATAATATGACTCCTTTAAATACCTTTAAGGCCAATGCTACCAATGTTGAGGTTCAAGAAAACCCCATGATGTTTTCTTGAACATCTAAAATCAACGAATGAAAGAATAATTAAGTGTGATTAACAGTATTGACCAAATTAAGAAGTTAATTGAACTTTTGGCTGATACTCTGCATGCATCTTTTAAATGATAATAAATTAACTGCAGATTATGTTTACTGAGAAAGTTGTTAGCTTTTGCAGCTTTATGTATCCCTACAAAATCTTGTTTTTATATACAGTACAGTTGGTACACAGAGTTAAAGTGATTGTCTTGTAGGAAATGTAATTAAACAGGCAATTATCCTCTTCAGATAAAAACAAATGGAACGGTGTCAGATCTTATTAAGACATTGTTTGTAATCCACAGGTGGTATTTGAGGGTTAATCTACTATTTATGTAAAAATGTTGATAATTCCTGGACTGTTATTGTTATTTCCTGTTAAGTTGTGTTGAAATGTAGAGCCACATTTCACACAGTATGCAAATGCTACACACACGTATTGAATTGGCCTCCTGTCACACACCGGTCTTGAGAGGAAGTGCCCTCCTCCCACGTTACTGTGAACTATATGAGTCTTGTCAGACTGAGACGTTATGTTTACAGCTCACTCGTCTCGCAAGAAGCGGTGTCAGTGGTGTCCCGCGGCAATTAAAAAAAAAAAAAAAAAAACATTTCTGGTTTCTGTTTGGCAGATCATTTGGATTTAGGCGCAATATGGATTTGGTACTGCAACCTTGCGTGCACTGCTTCAATCATTGAATAACAAAATGGCAAAATGTTATTTTAAATTTGATCTGAGAAATGCTTTGGATCGAGTGCTCAAGATTGTGACATTTGGCACAAAACCTTTATGCTAATGCTTACTTTTGGTCATTGATATGTATCTATTAAAAACATCGGGTGGTTATTCAGTGTTTGACCTAATTTCTTGTCTAAAACTGTTGCAATCTGTTTTTGGTTTTGGGTGCAGCCACTTGACCTGTGCAGCCGAAATCTCATCATATCTGAGGAAATGATACTCCACGAGAGCAAGCACCACTCTCTCAAGGTAAGAGGAATTTTTTTTTAGGCTTTAGAAAGGCATCTTTTGCACCTGGTGAATTCTGATGCACCGGATCAACCGAAGAAGCAACGTAGACGAACTTACTTGCAAACGTCGTGTTGCTTAGCTGCCACTAGCCGCCGCTGGGCCCTGCCGTCCTCCGCCGATGAACGTCGACCGCACCCAAATTTTCAACATCTTTAAAGTTCCCCGGCGTTTACTGACGTACCTCTGGCTACGTTGGCGACGTTAGAGAAAGTCAATCTCCGCTATGACCAAGTTAGCCTCCGTTAGCGTCCGTTAGACTCCACTAGCCGAAGTTACTGGTGCGACTGTCTACGCTGGGTGCTGCTTCACCCTGCCTGCTCAGAATCACTGGACAGTGGTGTGTCCAACCCCTCTCCCGCACGTTGCCATGTTGGCAAAAGTCCCACTTGTTCTAATGGAGCGCTGGCTAACGCCCGCCTCCACTAGCACCACTGTGCTACTCCAGTAACGTGAGTTGTGCTGACGTTTAGCCAATTTTCTCGACTTTGCCCTGCGTTCACCACTTGCTGGGGTAAACGTCATAGTGTGACTATGCCTTTAGAATCAGGTGTGGCTGATGGTGAGAGTCAAACCTTTTTTGCAGAGAAATGTACCGAATCGGAGAAATACACCGTTATTTTATGATTGTTCAATAGCAGGTATGTTCTAAAACTGAAATAACACGGTCACAGATCCACACAAGCTTGCAGAAAAGATTTTGTATGAATTTACCCGTGAAGGAAAAAGATGGTCGAGTGAGATGCGCACTGAATGTGGTCAGTGAGAGAGAGAGTGTCTCTGAACAGAAATGAACTCAAATACAGGATCACAAATCCACACAACACCACAGGAAGGATTCGCAGATTTCTTCCTTGTCTCTCTCTTTGTGCGTCTTAACCAGGGCGACCCAATGTGGGGCCCGTGGGGCCACGTTTCATCCGCACCCCCTTTGTTTTGGCCCACCACAGCCAATGACGTTCTCTGCAAAAATGCAAGCATCAGCAAATTACGGTACCTTCCCGAATGCATGGCTAACCTTGTTAACCTCACTCAGAAATAACGGCAACACCAAAAAATAAATAAATAAATAAAAATTAGGAACCTCCAGCCCATAGCAAGTCTACATAATTAACAAGACCAATCCTTTAGTTTCTATCTGTTCAACAACATGGATAAAACTAACTGGCAAAATAGTATTTCATTATAATCGAAGAAAACAGTATTTTATGTCGTATTTATCAACATACTTGAGCAGTACGTATGACAACATGTTTGTATTAATAATACATTAAGATTCAAGATTCAGAGTGTTTATTGTCATGTGCACAGTTGGAAGTATGTTTCCCCGTACAATGAAATTCTTACTTTGCTGTCCACAGAGAATGGCAGTAGTCGGAAAAAATAAAATAAATCCAAGTATAAACAGATAAGTTAAGGAAAAAAAGGGGGACATTTAAAAAGCAGCAACAATAACATAAGAGTAAAAACAATGGAGTGGTAACGGAATGTGCAATTATGCATGTGCAAACTGAGGGTGCTGTTTCATGAGGTAGTCAATGGTTGTGTTATGGTTATGTGTTAAGGCCCATTCACACTATGTTTACCCCAACGTTTGGGGAATACAGGGCAAAGTCGAGAAAATCAGCCAAACGTCAGCAAAAATCATGTTACCGGAGTTTGGGAGCGAACCTGTAACGCAGCTCGGTGTTCCGCCACGTGGTGCTAGCGGAGGCGGCCGTTAGCCAGTGCGCCATTAGAACAAGCGGGACTTTTGCCAACGTGGCAACGTGCGGGAGAGGGGGTCGGCACACCACTGTCCAGTGATTCTGAGCAGGCAGGGCGAAGCTGCACCCAAACATTAGCTAGCATAGATGGTTGCACCACTAATTTAGGCTAGCAGAGGCTAGCGTAGGGAACTTGGTCGTAGCGGAGATTAACTTTGTCGAACGGTCTCCAATGTAGCCAGAGGTACGTCAGCAAACGCAGAGAAATTTTAAACATGTTGAACATTTTTGGACGCGGTGGACGCTCATCAGCGTAGACCGGCTGAGGCCAACAGAGGCCAGCGAACACCCCGACGTCTACAAATACGTTCGTCTATGTTGGTCCAAACATCTACGTGAGATTGCGCCTTCAGTGATTTAAAAATTTTGACAAAAACTACCCAGACAAAAAAATCTTACTCATGGAGGAAAAAAACCCCAATCCCTGTAAAGTGAAGACGCTTTCAGATAGAACGAAGTGCTTTAAAATATCAAATCATTTACTATAAAGAACAGTGAACCACACTCAAATCTACAGTATTACATTTTGTCACATTTACGTAGTTACATTCATTTCATTGCGGATCGCTGAGTTCCAGTTTTACAAGAAAATCGCAGTTATCTCATAACCCATTTGGTACAAACAAATCATCACTCGACCGTTCGCACTTTCTTGGCAAAATCATGCAGTGAGTTGAAAACTTATAAGTAAATCTGATAACATCTGAAAACAGGTCTGTTAGTTTATTTAAAGCTACAGTGTGTAAGATTTCTGTCATCTAGTGGCGAGGTTGCAGATTGCATTATGCCGTCACTGGCCACGATTTTGTTTTCCCTTCACGTTTTCGCTTCTTTGGTGATGGGGTTTCATTCTCCTTTGCCTTCTTTTGTGATGAGCAAAATGTATGATCCTCCATTTCAAAAAAAATGAGTGTTCTCAAATGAGTGTTGTTAGCCTGTACAAGCAACCAGTAGACAGTGTATAGGGGAGCAACCACTGATTCCGCTTCTTTTTTTCTTCAGTCTTCTGATTAAAAATGCGAAAGAAAGTACCGGTATGTCTCTTTTAGGCTACTGTATCAACATGGCAGCCTCCAAGAGGGGGCCCGCTCCCATGTTGATATGAAGGGCTCATTCTAAGCTTATAAAAGTGCATGGATTCATTGTTGCAGGTACACTACCCTAATGAATGGTTATGAATGCTATATTCCATTTATGTGAATAAACACCCCCTAAATCCCCGCATACTGCAGCTTTAATAAAACGGACAAATCCTGCTATAGCACGGAAGGTGAACCTTTGAAATTATAAACACGGTTTTCTGCAGACACACTAATGAAGGGAAGCAAACATCAATTTATGTACATTTATGTAGAAACCCACGGCTGTCTAAGACTTTTCCACGGCTTATACAGCTGCACAACTGTCATTTCAATGCACGTTTTAAGGATTTTCTGTATTTGGGTTTCATGTTCGTATTTGGAGTCATTTCAATAATGGCGCATTTGAACAAAGTGGCTTGCCACTTTTCAGCTCACCATTCTTGACAGAAATTCAGTTGCTGTTGTTGACAAAGCATGACAAACAACTTTACGTAAGATGTGATCTCAAACCAAAATCGTCTGCAGAATACGGCGGTGAAACCGCGGCTTCGTTTGATCATGTTGCTGTGCTTCATAATTTGACTGATGCGTGCAGAAAGATGGAGCTTCGTCTCCTCTCCAGCTTGTGGGAGACAGACTGTCGGCAAACATTTCGTTACTTTGTCACAACCGGTTATATATTTTGTGCACTTGGCCAAAAAGCGAGTGTAACGGTCCGCTGCACAGTCACAGTGTGAAAAAGAGGAGGCGGGAGAGAGGAGAGTCTAAAAGTCTCTGACCATTTTTTTTCTTCCTTTTTTCATTTGAACTGAACTATCAGTCATGGCAAGTGAATAATTGATAAAGGAGCAGAGTGCCAGGGAAATTCTGTTTTATGTGTCACAAGAAACTGTTCCTCAAGTTGCACCACGTCTGTGTATTCACAACGTTTTAACAATCTTAAAAACTTATGAACATACCAAAGATTTCCTGTTATGTTAAAGTGGTTAAGTTACATTCGTTGTTCTTGTGTCACAAATGCTTATTGAATTCTTAATGTGTGTGTGTGTGTGTGTATGTTTATATATAAAGGTATACAGCCTCATAGTGGAGTAGCACTGAAAGAAGCCCTATACAGGCCCCGAGGCACATTGAAAATGTGAAGTTTTGGCTGTGCCTAGATTTTTTTTTTTCATGAAAATCCTTCTCCGTTCACACCATCATGAGGCTGTATAACTGGTGATGCAATAAACAAAAGTTGCATGATGCACAGTTTCTCCAATCACAGAAGCCTATAACTGTTTCAGAGTTGTCACGGGTGTCTTGGTGGCTTCCCTCACTAATCTCCTTCTTGCACGGTCACTCAGGTTTTGAGAACTGCTTACTCCAGACAGATTTACCATATTGTTTGTATTTCTTAATGAATGATGTAAATGAAGTCCAAGACGTATTCAGTGACTGGGTAATGTTCATGTATCCATCCTCTGACTAAAACAAATTGGCTGTAAAAGTAATGATCTAGCTGTGTTACGCTAAAGGCTGATCGTGCTTACAAATTCCATTGTTTTGGCTTTGATATTGATTCTTTAATTCATAATATGTTGCAGAGATTTGTTTTCACTGTTAGTTCTAAGAGCATAATTTTAGAAGTCTTATTATTATGGAGAAGCTTTTTTAAAATTTGATGTCATAATAATTACCTCTGCCAAGGATGTAATGTTTTCATCGTTATCTTTCTGTTTGTTTGTCTGTTGGCAGGATAACTCAAAAAGTAATGAATGGATTACAATGAAATTTGGTGAGCAGATAGATAATTATCCGGGAAATATGTGATTCAATTTGGGAGGTGATCCAGATTATATTCTGGAAGTGAGATCCAGAAGAATGTTTGGCACATAGCAACATTTAACTCAAAAAAAGTTGTGATGGAATTTGGCGACCAGATGGATAATGTCCTAGAAAATGAGGGATTTTTTTTTGAATTTTATCCGGAACATTTTTTGGATCCAGAAGATGTTTTAAGCAATATGTGGCCTTGGTGGAGGTATGTGCTCTCTGAGTGCCTTCTGTTATTAAAATGTGGAAAAGCCCAAGGGTTCCCCAGATTTGCATGCCACTGTAATAGGGCTGCAAATAATGATTAGTTTCATTATTGATTAATCTGTCAATTATTTTCTCGATTAATTGGTTAGTTTTTTGGTCCATAAAATATCCGAAAATGGGTGAAAAATGTCAGTGTTTTCCCAAATCCATGATGAGGCCCTCAAAAGCCTTGTTTTGTGCACAACCCAAAGATATTCAGTTTACTGTCAGAGGAGTAAAGAAACTAGTAAAAAAAAAAAATGGAAAAAAACCCAGAAAATATTCGCTTTGATGATGCTGAAATAAAAAAAAAAGACTTGCAATGATTAATCGATTATCTAAATAATTGATGATTAATTTACTAGTCGATTAACTGACTAATCGTTTCAGTGCTGCACTGTAGTACTCGAGATGTTATGTTCATAAAAAAGAGAAGAAATTAACCACAACCACAGTCCGTAAACTACACACCAAAACTGGGTTTGCCGTCAAAATCTTACTTGAGCCTTCACGTTTTTTGGCTTTTTTGTACTTAAAAGTTACTGCATTTGGATAAAAGTATTTAACCTCTGTTTATTAGAGTGAGACACAAAATTGGTTGCGTACACGGCAAGCGAATCCTTGCATTATTGTATAGTGTGTGAATCAGTCAGTGTGTCAGTGTGAGAAACGTTTGTTCTCGCCTTTTACGTGCGGCGTCCGTTTGGCTTTGCTCTTACTTACATCCTCTTCCACCCCCTCAAGCGTCCGCATGCACACACACGCGTGCACAAGCTCCTGCTGAAACGGCCTTTCTGTTATCTCACCCTGCAGAGGAAGCCACCAGAGCAGAAGCATTGTCTTACGAAAACGGCGTCCATCAACATGAGTTACACTACACGCGTCTTGGTGTGCATGAAAGCACAGATTCAGAAAAACGTCACTCGTGCTGCAGGAACATGATGCATGGATCACCCTTCTGAATAATTTCTTCTCCTGATGTCTTACTCTCCCGCTGCATGAGCGTAAAGTCAGTCCAGCAGCGCAGTTATGATGTATTTAGATCCTCATTAGTTGGCGTTTGGAAACGGCTTTGGTTAAATCACTAAAAAGTGTGTGGGCCATCTGCACACAGTTGCTCACAGAAATCCATATTATCAGTGTGCATTTGTACACTTAAAGGCACTCGTGCACAGGGGGAGAGCATGCAACAGGTCACAAAGGAAAAAGTGAGTAACGTATGACCATGATCATGTAGGTGTGAAAAACATTTCCTGCAGCAAGGTGTGAAG
>OMMV01174948.1:0-12389 GCA_900302635.1 Chatrabus melanurus | reverse complement strand
GGCTGTGATTGGTCCGCGACACGGCCAGCCTCTGGCCGGCATGAATCGGCGTGCTGTGTGTGTTCTGGTGTTTTATGAATGGTTGCAAATGACAAACGAAAATACCTGAAGTGCATTTATCCGTCCGTGTGTCGTAATTAATGTTCGCCCGTCCTCCGCCTCGATTCATTCAGTGGATGTACAGTCCACCTCCACACGTGTCTCTTTAATTGTTGCTGCCACATTTTCAATAAAAGCATTTGTTGTTCAATATTGATCATCTCCAACTGCAACACCGCTCTTTTTTATTAATTTTTTCTTTTGGTCGGTTCTTCAGACCACAGGAACAAAGCCGGCAGGTAAACAAACGATCAGCAAGTTTGCGCCACCTTCTGTTCTGGAGGTGAATTGCACAGCGACACGGACCAACGCGACGCAGAACTTCGAAAGGTGCACGACGGTGTCAAAGCTACGGCGGGGCCACGGCGTAGCTTCGACGCAGAAGCATAGAGCGGCCTTAAGGTCTAACCTTACCCACCCCCTTAGCAAGCACATTAGCAAAACTCCCTCAGGCATTTTTGATTACAGAAAGAAACCTCAAGCAGACCAGACTAAGTTGGATGGCCATCTGCTTTTGCCATTCTAACAATAACAAAATAAAGTATAACAAAGAAATAAAGTATAACAAAGAAATATCAATAATGCAAAGACAGGAATGTTCCACCTAAGCGATCCATATGCATATAGAGTGCAGTGGTTGCAACAACCTGATGGCTCAAAAACATCCAAACGCTGAAGAGCAGAGTCCCAGTGAACGGAATACAAATGGCAAGTGAGTGATATGTGACTGACTATATGTGATACTATGAAGTCAGTTAAAGTCCTCTGGACAGAAACTTCTTTCGGTGTTGTTAGTACTTCCATTGTGCTGCGGAGCTTTGCAAAGCATCTGTGTTTGGATGTGTTGTGTGAAGTTGCAGCAGACACATTATCAAATTAAAATGGTACATGTGGTGCAGGTTATACTTGTGTTCTCTATGTTTGAAAGTGGTTTTTTTTCATATGCAAGACATTTGTTAATGCAACTATCTGCTGTTGAATTGATGCAGGTGTTTTTTTGTATTTGTAAGCGTTTTCTACATTTGCTAGTGTTGTCTCAATTTGGAAGTGTTGTGGCCCCTATCAGTCATGTCTGTCTTTCTACAGAGATATTGGCTTTTTGTGTAGTTGTCAAACTGTTTGAGTTGTTGCAATGTGACAAGTAGTGTTTGACATAATGAGCTTTGTATGTACGTTTCCTGTGTGCTGTGCATATTTGGATTTACATTACGTGAACTTGGTAAGTACTCTACATCTTGTGTGTGATGTGCTGGATGCCAGTTGCACAAACGAGCTACGAAGGAACTCACTTGATTCTGATCCACTTGAGTCACACACCATCAGCAACTCTTCCATCTCCACCAGTGTCCTCCTGCTCAACACTTTTCACTCTTAGCTTTCATGGCCACACCACTCATCCTAACCTGACCTGTTTCCAGCAGCCCAGCGTAAGGGAGCGTTTCGGGGGGGAGGAATATAGTTTTCCTCATTTTCCAGTGTTTGAGTTTATTGTTGACGTGTTCTTGAATCTTTCTCATCTCTTTGCCATTGTTTCATATCGCTCTGCTGCTTTCCCTTCATCTCTCTCTTGATCTGTATCTCTGCTTCCCACTGCTACGATTAACTGGGCTCTGTCTTTATGTCATATGTCTTTTTAGGCCCACGCAGTGCATCGCTGGCTAATCGATCAGGACAGTAGTGTGAGCTCTGAGATGCCGGATGGCCAAGGAGTATGGCACTATGATGATGAAGTAAATATCTGCAACACGTATATCTGGCTTTTCTTATTTCTATATATTTATATGTATATATACATATATATTCTGTATCTGTCACTTAAGGTTTGTGTCACTGTTCTGCTGTCGTTTTTTTAATCTTGTTTTGTTGTGTGTCGCTTATGGTATTATAGTTCTGGTTTCTTTGACTTTCTAGTGTTGCTGTTGTGCTGATTCAGTCAGGTGTTGTGGGATCAGGCTGGAGCTTTTTTTTCTGTCATTGCTTGACATATTGTACTAACTGACTGATTTCCCCCTCCCCCCATTTGTTTTGAGTTCTTTTGGTTTCACATGAGTGTATACATCTATATCAGTGTCTGTGAAATATTTGAGTTCTCAAGCAGCATATTACCAAGCAAGAGTCCACGGGCAAAATATAGTTTTGACGTTTTCTAGACTTCTGGATGTTTCAGTATGTCAACGGATCCTAGCGCAGAAACACACAACACAGGTTCACAGTAGCATACTATATACTTAAAAGTCCAAGTATTTTTCCTGTGGGTTCTTCTGATATATAAAATATGCTCGTGTCATTT
The DNA here is from genome assembly GCA_900302635.1 of Chatrabus melanurus. Taxonomy (NCBI): domain Eukaryota; kingdom Metazoa; phylum Chordata; class Actinopteri; order Batrachoidiformes; family Batrachoididae; genus Chatrabus; species Chatrabus melanurus. Next base: position 10,000 of record OMMV01174948.1, on the reverse strand, counting down.
GTACCATATCGTGTTTAGGATTAAATCAAAGTGTGTGTGTGTGTGTGTGTTGTGGGGATTGTGTCTTTAGTCTTATCAGTATGTCTGGTGAAGAATTGTGTGCATGCTGCATTTCCGTCCTTGCATGTCTGCAGCCTGTGCATTTTAAATTTGATTTGTCCGTCTGTGCTTCAGTATGTGTATTTTGTGGTGTTTTCACTTAGTGCTGCACAGTAGTGCTGTGGTTGTCGGTCTTGTGCCAGTGCTGTGCCTTTGATTTGTCAGTGTTGTGTTTATGTGTTATAGGTATTGTGCCTTCCTAGTGCCTCTGTTTGTTATGTGCCGTGCCTGTGTCTGGTCTGGTTTTATCTGTTTAAACAGCCTGAGATAGGTTTGCCAAAGGTTTTATTGCACCAGTCTCATGGATGATCTTGAATCCATTTCCACTCACTGGAGGAGAGATCATCTAAGTGCAATAAGGCTCCTGGGAATCCTGTTTCAGACAAATCTTTCCCTGATGATTTCCCCTCAAATCCTACCTTCTCCTTCCTCTCATGTTAAATTCCGAAACCATTGATCTTGATACTGAGATTGACTTATTTATTCGATCTTTAAATGCTCCTCCACACTTTGAAGCTCAATTGAGGCAACTTTTACTCACCCTTAGTGAAACTATTTTAATCTGACAAAACAAATTATTTGCAACTACACAGATATGAAGTTAAAGGGGGTTCCACCTTCAGCAATTGTCAAGATTTACAAGTCAAACTGCCACGAACTGTAGTTCATAACGGTCCTTGGCCATTTGGCCAGAAAAGTGGCCCACCCACCATTTAGCCATGACAACCACTGTGACGCTGTTACTACAGCAAACAGTGTTAAAAGACGCTGCCACAACCTCAGCTATACCTGACAAAATCTCAGCAAGAATCACCATGAATTGTGACAACGTCAATACGAAATATCATGAATATGTTGCGATGGCAGTACAACATGCCACTCTATGCACATCTACAAGATGTTTCCATGATGCAGCCACAGATTGTGCATTGCAGGGAAAAGTGCACCCAAATCTCTTATGAATATAGGACAATGATTATGAATGATGCATGCTGCTGCAGGCTGCAGCTGAAGAGGAGGAATGCCTGCTGTCATGTGATCTTGACCGTGTCTTGGCAGTGTCTTAGCTGGTGGGATTCGTGTTACAATTGTGACAGCACCTTACAGGTTTACCATTACTTATTTTCCTCATGTATTGCCAAGAATACACGACTCAGCAAGATGCTGTAATGAACCTACCAGGGCACTGACAAGACGCATCAATACATTGTCACGGCGTGACACAGAATGTCAAGACTGCAGATAGCTTCATGCCGGGCAACACATTGTTATATACATCACGGCGTATCATGATAAAGTGCTCAAAGTCAGTAAGACATCAACAGGACTCATCAAGTCAGAGAGCTCGCTGCTGCCGTGCTAGCCATCGTGAAAGTAGAAACCCCCCTTAAGACTTTGGCACAATATGGAAGAGGCACAGAGACAGGGAATAACATATAAACTGTAATCACTGACAGTTTTCCTGTGCCATTGGCCAAGAGTACAAGCCCAAATAGGCCCTGATGCCCGTTGGTGCCGGTGCTTATCTCTGGATTCCATAGCATGAAGCAGATGAGAGTCTGCCACTCCCCTTGGACGGGACACCAAATCCAGAGATAAGCATGAAGCAGATGAGAGTCTGCCACTCCCCTTGGACGGGACACCAGTCCGACTCAGGTTACTTACCCAGCCAAGGCTGGTAGACATTTACAGCAGGGTGGACTGAGACAATGCAGATGAAGTGTCTTGTCCAAGGAAACAGACAGATAGCATGAGCGGGAATCAAACACAGGTGTACATATTGGTAAACCAGCTCCTTAACAACTGAGCTACCTGCTCTACCATTGGTCAAGCACACAACAATACTGTGTGCTTGTCCTTTGTGGTTTTTCCTTGGTGGTGTCTGTGAAGCACTGAAATATGTATTTCTTTGGTTCCTTTTGTTAGATCGATTGAAAAAAAGCCAATTATTCTGCATTCCAGACAATCCATAACTGCAAAATTTCACACCTCTTTTTTGAAATATTAATGGGACGCAGAATCTGAGCTCTGACTGGGGAACCCAGGTCAAATCTGTCTACAGTGACTTCACTGAGGAGCAGTTGCTCTGACACCACCCAATATGGTGGCACCTGTGGAAATAAACAATGGTCACATATAATCAGCTAACAGACCAACAGAGTTTTTCCCATTGCATATAAAGCAGAAATAAAAATATATAATGTGTAGCATCTTACAACACTTCATTTCCAGCTGGAACAAAACTGTAACACTTAAATGTAGTTTTCAACTGTAACAATTTAAATAACAAAATAAGCCAAAAACAGCTCTGTTCATGTCATTCTGCTGCACACATTGACCTCATTCTCGTCAACTGATGCGGCTGCAGTGATTTGCTGGCCCCTGGCTCTCCGTTTGTTGGAAGCATTTTAATATTGCATAATGAGCTGCTTATGACAAATGGATTACCTAGGTGTCAAGGCAGGTCAGGTCTGGTAGCATGTGCTGCTTCCACGTGTTGCTGCATCCACCACACTATGGAACCGCCTTGAGTCCTGAATGGCATCTGCCCAGGCAAAGAACTGGTCCATCCCCACCTCTCAAAAGTAGACATCCATCTGCCACAGCCAGGTGAAACATGGGCATCCCCTTGGCTGTTGCCAGGTCCTCACCACTGAGGTGCCCGTGTGCTGGATCATGCCCAGAGAACTGCACCATATGACCAAAATGTCATAAATAAATGATCTGAGAACTGCTGGGTTTCATCAAACAAATACCAATCCAACTTAAAATGCCTGAATCAGCCCTGAAATGATCCTCTATGTTGGCTCAGTACAGCCCGAACTGTTATGTGTAGACTGATGTAGGTTGATATTTAGCTACCCAGAGTATGCATGATAGATTGATGTCTACTTAATGTATCCAGTGAGTGTGGGTCAGGTCTGAGAGCATGCACTGTTGCCATGCGTCGCTGCCTCCACCACAATATGGAACCATCCTGGGTCCTGGATGGCAACCAACCAGGCAAACAACTGGTCCATCCCTACCTCTTGAAAGTAACCATCTATCTGCTACAGGCAGGTGAAACATTGGTGTCCCTGTCAGCTGGCTTTCTTCAGCTGCTGGGATCCTCAAAATCAACACCTACATGCTGGATCATACCCAGAGAAACACACCACATGGCCAACATGTCATAGCTGATGTTCCCTCATAATGCAAGGCATTGTCTAGTGCATGGCGACACTCAGGTCCAAATCTGAGACTGCTCATGTGGGTGGGCACTTGGAACATCCTTTCTCAGAGCAAGGCTAACCATCTGCCATTGAGTGTTGATGTAAATAATTACAGAAAATCAACTTCTATACGCAAAGATGTAATATGTTCTATGGTAATGCTTGTTCAGCCATGCTTCTTGCTTACATTTTAATTTCTTGGCCGCGTACTGTTAAAAGTTAGAAGTCTGAAACTGAGAAATTTGTATCCAGAAGGTTGATGGTTGAGAAATAATATAAATGACAATAAATGAGATGAAACTGTAGAATACAGCAGTGGGTCTCGGTGATCTTCTCAAGACCCACAGCACTACATATTTGTCATCTTTCTCTGCTGTCTGCTGTGTTAGAAAAGTTGTGTGTTCACCCAAACAAGAGTTCAATGACAACAGTGCTTATGTTAATAAGGTATAGGACAACTGGGGAAAATGTGAAAATATGTAGTGCTGTGGGTCCCAAGGCCCAGGAATGGGATATGGTGGTGCTATATCATTTAGGAGAATTAATGTACAGATTGTTCAGTCCGCTGAGACATAGAGTAGTCCTTTGTGTGCTCAGTACACAAAGACAAGGAGAAAGTGCTGCAGTGAGAGATCGTCCTGAAGATGCCAGTCCCCGTCATTGGCCATCAGCCAAGATAGCGGTGCTTGGATCTTGCAATAGCAGCATAAACAAAATCTCTCCAACAGGGCTCTGTTCCTCAAAGTAACATTTATTACAGAGTGATTCAGTATCTCTCGTTACTACAAAATATTTTACATTCTCATTTGCAAGAGTAAATTTTGTTGTTCTCAGACATTAGTAAGTGAAAAGTCTTTCTTTTATTGCGAGACAATTTAAAAAAAAATCTCATTAAGTGGGTTGTTTTTAATCATATTTTTTCTTTGGTACAATTTTAATCGAAACCAAAATTAAATGTCATAAAATTTCCCATCATGGCCCACTGCTGCTTGTAAAGATGTCAAAGGTCTGTGTAAAGGCCCAGTCCCCTTTGCCAACGTTAATGTGTGCCTGCAGAATACTGCATATGATCCCACAGCTCTAATTACCCCTCAGTGAGTCCTTGGAGACAGATGCTCATGTAGCCAAGCTCCATTCGTCACAGTACGGCTGCACGGCAGACTCAATATGGGAAAAAAAAAGCAAACTGTCACACTCTGTAGTGTCACATAAATTCTGAGCCCTCTCAGTTTTTCTGTTCCAGCTGCTCCCCACCCCACTGTACATGCAGCCTATATAAGGAACCCCATTCATGTCCAGCCACCAGCAGTTGGCTGTAATTTGTCTCGGCTAGAGGCGCAGAGTTTAATTTGCATGTGAAAGCCCGTGGTGTATTCAAATATTGTAACTCTCATTTTTGTCCCAGGGTTATTAATACCAGCCTCAAGGATTTCAGATTAAAAGGTAGCGGGGGCTGTTGCCATTGTGCAAAACTGCAGAAGTTGCGTAATAATCTTAGCTGGCCTGAAACCAGCTTTAGGAAGAAGATGGAGTAGGATGCTCTTCCTGTACTGCTGACCCATTAAGAACTTGTGTTTCTGGCTTTTTGCTACAGTGAAGCATCTTTTGGGAGTAATTTGACCTAAAAAGAACACTTTGAATGGAGCCATCTGAAGGAACAATAGCCTGGACAGACCACCCCGAGAGGTTCACAATATTATGCTGAAAAATTCCAGAAATAGCAAATAAGTAAAATTAGTCTGAATTATGTGAAATACAATATCAGAGTTTCTTTGTAAGGGTTAAGTGAATGATGCTCACTGAATCCTGAAATATGGCTCTTTACCTGTGCAACATCTCATGACGTGTTTCGTATGATATACGAAAAAACGCATTTAATGTTCAGGAACATATGTTAGGGTTTTGGTTAAGGTTGGGGTTAAGGTTAGGATAACAATAATAATAATAATAAGCATAAGACAAAATTCTGTTTTTTTAAATTTATTTTATTTATTTATTTTTTATTTTTTTGGATGGAAAATCCACCGTCTTGTTTTCTGTGACATCATCACCACCTGCCGGCTGACGAATACTTGGGATATGTACAAATTTCTGTGCATTGCTTTTCTTACATTTTATGACAAATTTTTCATGAGGATAACTGACCTGTGTAATCAGAATGAACTGCTTTGGTTACTTTCAGAACAATACGTTGAACTAATATGAAAACGCTTTAAACTTGACAATTAAATCCAGCTGCTGATAAATGAGAAATCAGTGATGCCACGTTCAGACTTTCTCACTTTCCGCAAATGGATGAAAAATTGATATGGGATCATTTTTTTTATCAGGACACCTGATTTCAGATTTTTTTAAAATTATTTATTTTAATTTATTTTAGCATACTGTACATGCCTCCAAGTTATCTTGTTCTTGGTTTTTATTTTTCCCCTTAGTTTTTAAAGTCCTAAATCAATCTTTATTGCAGATTTTTAAACTTTTTTTTTTTGAATGACAAAAGTTTTGCATTTGCCACAGAAGCATTAGGCATGTTCAGTTCTTTTTGATGCTTATGTACAAAAAGAGAGAAAAAGAGAGAGTGAATGTTAATGTGCATGCATGCGTGCATGTGCATGGGTTTAAGTGAATGCGCAGAGTGCATTGTAAAGGTCAAAGTATACTCCAAAAAAACAAAAAGGTGCTGGTCAGAAATTCTGACAGCTCTGGAAATTTCCCTTTGTTATCCACAATCTGTAAGGTATTCCCATTTTTTAAACAGGCTGTTAAGTCTTCTACTGATATCTGCGTGTACTATCTTCCAACACTGCCATGTCGGTAATGCTGAAAAGCTGATCTGCTGTTTTAGAAAAGAGACGGGAAAAGTGTGACTGAAATTAGGACTAAATTCTTCTCTGTGTTTTTTCTAGATGGGTTCTGCATCATATCTTATTTTTTCATTTTTTTCTAACAGCTGGTCTTCAAAACACACCAGAAAACCAACATTGTGCATCTTGGGCACCGAACATTGTATCTGTTCTTTAGAGTTTTAAATATTTGATTTTATCATTTCAAACAGAAAACAGGCAATGCCTTCCATTAGCAATTTCACATTTTTAAATTAGTAGTTAATATAATGAAAGGATTACATTTACCATTTGAATCTTCACAACTAAAACTGTATAGACTGTGCAGTCACATGACCTTCATTGTTATTGTTGACTTTTTGGAGGGCAAAAGAGATGCTGCGCCTATTTGCGTCGTGCACAAGTATCCTAACACATGGAATGAAAAGCACATCGGTGAATCTATCACATAGAACACATAGATGGTGAGGCAAAGGAATAATATACAGAAAATAACACAAATTAAAATTTTGAACTCAGCCTAAATTAACTCATAGAGCTCCAATCTGAACCCAGAATTGCATATATTAATTTCTAAAAATAAAGACCTGGTCCAAAAGTAACCAGAGGTTAATGAAATACAGTCCAAAATACTTGGAGGCTAAATGCACCCAGTTTAAAATGCAGTGTACCAGAACATCAGACATGAATGCATAATGCACTGCACCTTAATGTGCAGCAGAAATTAAAAGAGCAGGAACACATCTGACATGACACCAACTGTAACTCCAGGTTAACTCATTAGCTTTTGCAAATATTGTTGAGAAAGAACAAATGATCACATATGAAGAAGACATTTAAGGAACAGTAACGGGAACAGTAGAAAAAGGAGAAGAAGGACTGCTTTTCTATAGCGATTTTCCATCCAGCAGATGCTCAAAGCACTTTACAATGATGCCTCACATTTACTTCCCCAGCCAAGGCCGGTAATAGTATGCACTTCTTCGTCTGTGCACACAGGTGCACAGACACACAGTGGAATCCTGCAAACACATGAGAAGTGTAAAAAAAGATAGCAAGAAATGTGCCTCTTTTCTAGACCAGATCAGGGAGCATGCAGCAGTGCCATGTATCACTGCATCCACCACACCACGGAACCACCCCAGCTCCTGGATAGCAACCACCCAGGCAGACAACAGGTCCATTCCCACTTCTTGAAAGTAGCCATCTATCTGCCACAGTCAGGTGAAACGTTAGAGTCCCCTTGGCTTTCTCCAGTTGCTGGGATCCTGAACACTGAGGCAACTTCATGCTGGATCATGCCCAGAGAAATGCATCACATGGCCAAAATGTTGTACCTGATGTTCCCTCACAATGCAAGTGAACTCATCCGAGTCTCCCTAAGTAACCAATCGTTTGACACAAAGCCATTCCAGTGGTACCCAAGGATCTTCCGAAGAGACCTAATACCAAAGACATCTAGTCTGGTGAGCATCCAAGTCTCACAACCAGGGAGGAAGACAGGAAGCACCAGGACCCTAAATACTTTGACATTTGTTCTCTTGCATAGGTATTGGCATTGCTAGATTTGTCTGTCCAGGGACATTAAGCTCTTCCCACATGTCTCTCAACCTCAATGGATGAGGACCCAGAGACATTAATGTCACTGTTGAGATAAGTGAATTTTTTTTTTTGATAATTTTCACTGCATACAGATGCATTACTGAAGACTGAGTCCAGGAAGTCATTGAAAGCCTAGATTTTAATTTTGATCCAGGACAATCACAAACCCAGACACTCCAAGTCCTCACTCAGTTTCTCAAGTGCCGCAATCAGGGTATCCACTGAATCCACAAGGCTCACAGTATAGCCCATGAAGTCAAGGTCAATAAACCTTTCCTTGCCGACAAAGGCACTTAAGCCACTGTTCTCCACAACCCTACCTAACACCCAGTCCATAAAAGCACTGAACAGAGAAGGAGCCAGAACACATCCCTGATGATCATCAGAATTATTTGGGAAGAATTCAGAGACTTTGCCCCTGCTCTGCAAAGCACTCACAGTACCTATGTATAGGCAAGCTGTGATGACCAGCAACTTGTTGGGGATCCTGTGAATTTTCAGGATGTCCCACAGAGCAGCCCAGTCACCGAGTCAAACACTTTGCAAAAACCAACATAAACACTGCCAATATTTAAAGGTGGGGATGAACTGGCAGAGGGTACAGCACTTACTTTGATGGAAGAAGGTTTAGCCAACATCCGTGACTGAATGAATATGAACCGACTAAAGATGAATGACTTGAAAACCGAGTTTACTATGTTTGGATCTTGCCAACAAACAGCAAAGACAATGAACAGCAGTCTGAATGTGAATAATATCCAAGTTGAGGCTTCATACTTGGTGAAATACGTGGGTGTTCACCTTGGCAAAAACCTGAACTTCAAGAAACACAAGTCGCAAACCTTAACCTAAGGAGCATAAGGAAATATCTCACACACGAATCATGCACAATACTGGTGTTGGGATTGGTAACCATTCACCTGGGCTATGCAAATGGTCTGCTGTATGGCTTACCAAAGGTTGATATTAAGAGGCGACAGAGAATTCAGACAATGGCTGCAAAGCTTGTGCTCAGCAGAGGTTGCATGGACAGTGCAACACAGTGTCTGAAAGAACTACACTGGCTGCCTATTCACCTCAGAGTGGAATACAAGATCCTGGTGACTGTGTTCAAATGCCTGACCAAACGAGCACCTGAACATCTCCAGTCTGAACTCCAGAGAAGGACAAGACCACGAACCACAAGATCATCACAAGACACAAGTCTCCTTATCATACCAACAACAAAAAAGAAGACTTTTGCTGACTGTAGCTTCAGTGTAGCTGGCCCAAAACTTTGAAACCAATTACATGCAACTCTCAGACAAATTACCATTTTAGACGATTTGTTGAATAGGAAGACATTCCTATTCAACAAATTCCGACTTTATTCATGCAATTCATGTACATGCAATTATGTATTTTATTGTAAAGTGCCTTATTTAATATATGACATGTTCTTAATTGCGCTATATCAAGTAATAAATTAATATCATTATTATTAACTCCAAAAATTTCAAGCATCAATAGTTATTTTACTTCAGTAAAATCAACTTGATACATTAGTGCTGAATAAACTTAATATTCTCATCTATCTTGCACTCATTTATAATAGTCCACTAACGAAATTAAAATATTAAATATGACCAGATTTGGCCACAATTCTTGCAGCCAGGCAATGATCCTTAATGGGATTTGGACTTGAGCATATTGGGGTTTAGTGTCTTTATCAAGGACACTTTGACATTCAGAAGTACTCAGTAATTGATCTACTCTTTAGTTTCAGAACAACATGCTGTACGACCTGCACCAATACCCCAAAACAATGTATTTTCTTTACACAAATACAAATAACTCATGCTAGTTACCCCGCCAACAGCGGGGTTATGTAATCACCTCCGTGTGTCTGTTTGTCTGTCTGTTTGTTAAAAGGATTTCTCGGAAACTAATGGACAAATTTTGATGAAATTTGGTGGGACAGGAGAAATTTACCACAGAAAGAACCCATTAAATTTTGGAGGTGATCCGGATTATATTTCGGGTCTGAGATCCTGAACAAGTTTAATACTGTAGAGCGTGTATCTCGAAAACTAATGAACGGATTAGCATGAAATTCGGTGGAATGGTCAGTTATATTATGTGGACTCACAAAAAATATTTTGGTGGTGATCTGAAAGAGAGTTTGCCGATGATCCGGATTATATTCTGGATCTGACATCCAGAAGAAGTTTAACACTTTATAAAGCGTATATCTTGAACACTTAT
>OMMV01174946.1:0-14225 GCA_900302635.1 Chatrabus melanurus | reverse complement strand
TCATGTTTCAGCCTTCCTTACCGTGGCCATGTCACTGAGTACTGAACACCTTGTACTTCTGGACACTCCAGGTAGGTTGCACTTCTGGAATATGGTGGCTCTGGAGGATAATGGATTCCTGGTAGCATCATGTTTAATTCTTCTCAAGTCTTTTGCAGTTAATTTGCATCTTTTCTTCTCCACACATTTCTTGTGACCCTGTTGACTATTTGCAACAAAACGTTTGATTGTTTGGTGATCACGCCTCAATTGCTGAGCTATTTCAAGAGTGTTCCATCCCTCTGAAAGGCATTTTACAATTTTTGACTTTTCAGTGTTTGTTAAATCTCTTTTTTGGCCCATTTTGCCTGAGGTAAAGAAGCTGCCTAATAATTATGCACACCTTGATATAGGGTGTTAATCACTTTAGCCACACCCTCCCTCATTAGACAAATACATATCACCTGAGAATGTTTAAATCCAATAAGCATTCAGGTTTATATAGCTTGGGGTTGGAAAATATGCATACAAATGATGATACGGTCAGAATACTCAGTTGCCTATTAATTGTGCACGCAGTGTACAATTGAGTTGCAACGACTCAGTGGAGAGCAGCTCCGCCAAGGAGGCAAAGCTAAGCGGCTAACTGTAAAATTGGTCATTTTAAAAAGTTTCTTCACATTTAGTGACGTAAACAGGCACACATTTACCTCCGTAGGGATCGTCTTCATGCTACCAGACACTTCTAATGACATTTCATCTGTTCAGTGGCGACAAAAAGCGGTTTGCTGCGAGCGTTTTTAGCTTGCCCCATACAATTACATTATGTAGCCGCTTAGCTCATGATGGTGTTTGGATTCTAAATCAATCCTGGACAGATTAATATCGCTTCGGTCCCGAGTGAAACGATGAACTCAAAACCACCTAAAAATAGAGCCGAGATTGAAAAAATGCCAGACTTCCCCTTTAAATCAGCTTATTGGTTGTAAAAGAATTCAAACGCGTGACCGGAGATGGAAGGTTGCTTGGAAAGGAGACACCAGATATCTTTTCTTTTCAGTGAAATGTGAGTGTAAATTAACACGAGAAGAAGAGAAACAAATAAAACGTAAAATATTTGCTTTCCTCTAGCATCGAGCATCCTGACATTGGTGTGTGTGTGTGTGTGTGTGTGTGTGAATGGATGAATGAATGTGAGGCATCATTGTAAAGCGCTTTGAGCATCTACATCAGATGGAAAAGCGCTATATAAATGCAGCCCATTTACCATCTACTCCTACTTCCAATCAACATGATGCCGGTAATTATCGCAGTCTTTCTGTAGTTGTAGCCTTCAGACTCGATTATTTTGCGTGAGAGGGGAGGTCACTGCGTTAGCGGTACAGCAGACGCACTAAGATTACGTTTCAAGCATGCTGTATAGTGAGACCGGCTTCGGGTTGCAGCGTAATATGCGGCTGTCAAATCAGCCGTTTGTAGCAATGAAAAAGTGTCCTGAGGAATCACTGTTGATTTAATACAAACCACGACTGCTACACAGTTCTAAGTAAGGATGGCGATCAGGTGCCAGGCCTTAACGGGAGGGCTGGACCCGCCTGTGAGGATCTGAAAGTCCTTCGATGGATGACAAATGGTAATTTTTCTCGTATCAACACGAAGGCGACGACTGGATGTCTTTGGTACTCGTGTCTTTGGACTGATGTTCCCTCACTTTCATTGTGAGCTATGACCGCGTTGACATTTAGGCCATGTGGCACATTTCTCTGTGCATGATCCAGCATGCAGGCGCCTCACTGTTGAGGACTCCCGACGGCTGGAGAAGGCCGAGGAGACGCTCAAATTCCCCTTGGATGCGGCAGATAGCTACTTTTGAGCTGTGGGGATGAACCGGGTGTCTGCCTGGGTGGTTGCCGTGCTGGACCTAGGCCGGTTCCGTGGTGTGGTGGACGTGGTGAGCCACGACTCCGGTTCATGCTCCCAGGCTCGACTCGACTTCAACATGACGAATACAAGGTTGCAAAATGTTCCCATGCTGTTACACTATCCATTTATTAAACTCTTGCAAAGTCAAAATCCAGATAATGAAGTCCCAAAAATCTGTGATGTAACCAAGTTGCAACAACTGAAACTGCTTTCTTCTGTTCTTCTCTCTGAATGCTGCTGTGATGGATGCTGTGAACGGCAGGATTCTTAAAATGAGTTCACATTTCAGTAAACACTTCCTAAAAATTTGCCTGTAAAGGGAAACAGGAAATCCACAAATTATTAAACTCACATAACGACAGTTTCCAGATATTTTAAAAACCACGGGAGCTTTTGCCTGTTGAGGGGGAGAAATAGTGTTTGGCACCGCCAGCAGTGCAGCTTTTACCGTTTTGGGCCGTCGGGTCCTTAAACATACGCTTTGGAATGCTTGCCAACACAAACATTGAACAAAAGGTGTGAAGATTAGTTTGAGGTTTAATTTTAGGTTTCGTGTCTTCTGTTTGTGAGCAAAAAGAAAATTCTTAGAAATCTGACACACAGTTAGTTCTTCTATTTATTTCAACGTTCTTGATTTGCAGCAGGTTTTCTCACAACACGAAATCTTGAAATGTGGAACTTTTTTTTTTTAATTTTTTTATTTTTTTATATAAACGTGGTGCCAAGAGTGTCTTCATGAGTCTGGATTTCCCTCCATCAGTGAGACAATGTTAGAGCCCGACCGATATATCGGTTGGCCGATAATATCGGCCGATATGAGCCTTTCACAAACATATCGGTATCGCCGTTATTTTTGCCAATATGAAAACTTTGATTTTTACCTAATAAACAATGCAGAAAAACACTTTGGCTGTTGGAAATGGTGTCATTGTGTATTATGATCGGTATCGGATAAATTAAACCCGAGTCACTAAATTAGTACACATTCCCTCTCGCTTCATTTCAAATGCGCGGTGCCAGCGGGGCGAGCAGGCAGTCAGCGCTGTAGCTGCTTTACCACAGAGCCGCGGCGCACCTTTGAAAAGCACATTTCTTGTTTGCTTTAAATACGCAACAAGTCTATTTTATTCACACAGACCGTCAACGGAGCGCGTCGGTCTCGCTCCGTTTCATAAGCGTGGTGCCGACGGCAGCGCTCTGTCAGTGCTGCCCTATGGTTTAGCAACGGTGTGCATTTTAAAAACATGTTTCACTGTCCTCTTCAAAGTTGCAGTAAGTCTATTTCTGATGGATGGTGCATGTGATATAACCTTACCAGCCAATCGGGTAGCACTTTCCACAAAAATAGGTTTTCCCTTGTCGTCGTGGTTGTTTTGTTCCTGCTCACAGAGAGGTACAGGCATGTAGCCAGAGGGGTGGGGGGTCAGAAGGCCCCCCCCCCCCCTTAGGTGCACTTTTGATGACATTTTTTGCATATAATAATAATAATAATAATAATAATAATAATAATAATATTAGTACTTGGAAGTACTGGGAGATCACTTAGGAAGACCAGGAGCTGCACACATTTCTCCATGTACAACTGAGGTTGCGTCAGGAAGGGCAGCCAGCGTAAAACTTGTACCAAATCCCAATGCAGATCTGTACCGGATCCACTGTGGTGACCTTGAGTAACTGGGGGCAGCTGAAAGCAAAAAAAGTAAATTTATTTTGATGTCATCAAACAATAAAATGTGTCACAATATAAGGGTGCCCAAATCTTTGTGTGTGTGTGTATGTGTGTAATGGGTGATTTTGGGCTCTGGCTGAGGTGTGCACTCCTCTGAGTGCTTTTCTAGTCGAAATTGTGTTTACTCTTTTAAATCATCTCGATTGTTTTCCTCTTTCATTTGCTGTCTTTTTTTTTTTTTTTTGGAACCATTTCATGGAGGGCCGACCACGTGCAGATTAATTTTCCATCACAGCCGCCTCTCTGTGAGCCGAGTGATTTCGCCGTAAAACACGTTTGGTTTTGAGGATGACTCGGGACATAAAATGTACACTTATTTCCTCGAGGCGATGAAGCGGCGCCTGATAATCAGAGCTTCGTGTGCTGTTGATCAAAGATGTTCCCGTCTTGACTGCTTCTCCTCAACTCTTTTTTTTTTTTTGTTTAAATATATTTATTGGGTTTGGCATTATTAATACATCAAGCATATTACAGAAGTGGCTTCTTCTCAATTCTATCTAGAATTTTAAACATGTAGTCACAAAGCTGTGGGAGTTTTCCCCACACGTGATGATCGTTTGATTGCTTTCTTTGAAGAGAGCCGCTTTTCCTCACGGCCTCGGCGAGGCGGGCGACATTCATCAGCGATATTGCATCAAGCAGTCGTCTGAAAAGTCTTCTGCAGTGTCAGAATGCCGTCTCGTTAAATGAAGCGAAGCCGTGCGCTCGTTCTGGCAGGCAACTCGAGCCGCTTGCCGCAAGCACACTAACACGCCTCATACACATCATTACCACACACCTCCTACGAAAGCGCATTGTCAGGTGATCCCTCTGATATTCCCTCGAAATTGGGCGGGCTGTTTTTAAGATGCAAAACTTTCCCAGCTCCCCTGCTGCAACACGGCACTGCTGCTTCCTCCTGTGCGCTCCGATCGGGGAGAAAATGCGCGCATCTAATCATCACTCCCTTTATCTCAAGCAACCATCTGCGGGGAGTGATGTGATCGCCGCCTCGCCGCCAAACTCAAAGCTGTGTGCTGTTGTTGCAATAAATATTCTTCTACGTGAGTTGCCTGACTGAAATTTTGCCTTCCTTTTGTATTTCATAACAAACTCCTGAGTTATATTTAGATCCTGCTGGAACAGTCTGCTACTGAGGGTGGCGGTAACAAGCGAAGTGAGATGAATGTCTCTGCAGCCTGGTTAAATGCGCTCATGGTCGCTTGACCCATCTTCAGGTTTTAATTTGTTTTTGAGAAGTGCTTTGCATCCGGCCAATTAGATGTCGGCGGCATTTATCGTTCAGGATGCTTTTCAGTGAGTTTGAATCCACTCCTGCTCTCTGTTGAATACGGCCTCGTTCTGCAGGAAGGCCTCTCTGGAGGTTGTTAAATCACCGTCCTGCACAGCTTTAATAAATGCTACAGCGTTTAACTGGACGGGGCTTAATTTGCACGTTCAGTACGGCGGGATAAAAAGATGCCGTTAAAGCAAAAGAAAACAAACGGTATGATCATTCCTGCAGAATGAGCGTGCTTGTCCAGTGTTCCAGCCTGTTTTAAATATTCAAACTCTGATTTCTCGTTTTTTTTGTTGTTTGTTTTTTCAGCTTCATGTACGGCGAGCTCACAGACAAGGACACGACTGAGAAAGTGCGACTAACGTTTGAGAATTATGAGATGAATTCGTTTGAAATACTAATGTACAAGAAGAACAGTAAGTAGCGCCGTCTTTTGTGAAGAGAAAAGGAGGGGAAAAAAAAAGTGAATTTCCACAGTCTTGTCATGCAAATGTTGCTGGAGCCCCCAGAGTTCAAAGCCAGTCCAGAGGAAAGGACTAATTGGTTGAAAAGACACGTGCAGTAAAGCCTTCATTGCAAAAATATGGTTTGTTTGTTTCTGCTCACAGATGTAACTTTGTGCTATTTGCAGGTGATGGTGGAAAATATGGAAATTGTGAAAGTCAATAACGTTTTGTTTTTTTTGTCATTCTAAAGTCAGGATTTTGTGTTAGTTGTGACGTTTACATCACAATAAGTAGGTGCTGCAGCTAAATGTTTTTGCTCCTTTTATGTCCCACCACTATGTAGATCACTGTTTCTCAATCCTGGTCCCCGAGACCCAAAGTACTGCACATTTTCTGTTTGTCCCTGAACTAATCGGAGCAGATCAGCTCAGTCAGGTGTTGATTAGCTGAATACACCTGACTGATAGATGTAGGTGTACACTGATGTAGATAGTGTACAGTGCAATATTTTTTTCTTGCTTGCATCCGTTTGTGACCCTGTGCATGTGCAGACATTATTGCAAACACAATAACCCAATAATAATAGATGGTATTCACTTGATACTTACACCATAGATACCCGCCTGGGGATAAAAAAGGTTGATTAGATGTTAGTATTGTTGGATGCAAAATTTGCATATTAATGATTTTTCATGTGATTATGACTTGATGACAAAATGAGGTATGCACTTGATACTTACACCATAGGTACTCCCTGGAGATGAAATGGGTTGATTAGATTTTAGTATTTTTGGGTGCAAAATTTGCACATTAATGGTTTTTCTTTTATTTATGACTTGATGACAATATATGGTAGGCACTAAGTGCCTGCTGTCTGTGGTATAAGTGTCAACACTTGACACTTATACCACAGGTATCCCTTTGGGAGATGAGCTAACTAGAGTTTAGAGTCATCTGGTCCTGACCACGACCTGCAATTCTGTTAGATTTTGTAACACTGTAGACTGTTGACTTTCTGAAAATCTGACATAGTGAATAAAAACCGAAATAAATCCATCTTGCAAGTATTGTTTTTAAATAACGTTACATGGAAATGAAGGCAACATTCTAACCGACTTAACCCGCGTATTGTTTGAGAAAACGGAACATGTGCAGTCAAAGAAAATTGAGCTTGAAAGTTTGTAGCCGAGGTGTATGTAAACTTATGTCTGCAACTGTATTTTTGCATGATTAGTGATTTATTTTTTTTCTTTCTTTCTAGTGGTCATAACTCAATACTCGTATTCAGAATGTCCCTATGTTGTGTTGACACGGATGTGACGGGTGCTGACACGGCATTTTTTTAATCAATGTTGTAGGTTGCCTCAAACTTGGTGGGGCGTTAATGAAGTGCCACTTGTTCCATTTGCAGGAACACCTGTTTGGTTTTTTGTGAAGATTGCACCCATTCGCAACGAACAAGAGAAAGTGGTCCTATTTCTCTGCACGTTCAGTGACATCACTGCCTTTAAGCAGCCGATTGAGGACGATTCTACAAAAGGTTAGAGCGCCTTGGAGCCACAGAGAAAGTATTATTAAAATATTTAAAATTTCTGAAGTCTGTAATTAGAAATATTAAGGAATGCACTGAGGAATAACTTTACTTCTTGTTTAGATGTGAGAATTTGTTGGACAGGTTGTGTCTGGGACCCTGGGCACATTTATTTTCTGCAAACACACGTTGCCTTTCACAGCCTTTCCTTCCCAGTCTGCCCAGCTGATAACACAACTATGATCATCCTGATTGCAAAGATGGAAAGAAACATTCAATATTTTGTCCACGCTGCAGAATTCTGCAGCTTTCACAAGGTGGAAATAGTCCGGGGAAACACGGCAGATAAGGTGTCAGAATCCCGTGTTCTAAGGTTGTAATTTGTAAATGGTGTTTGTCTGTTTGTGCCCTCAGGCTGGGGAAAGTTTGCCCGGCTGACTCGAGCCCTAACGAGCAGCAGAGGAGTATTACAGCAGCTGCAGCCCACAGTTCACAAAGGAGAGAACGTCCACAAGCACTCCCGCTTAGCCGAGGTTTGTGTGCTTCTGGTGCACGTTTTGTCTCGGGAGAATCTTTTATAAAAATTATATAGTGTCATGTTGTGTTCATGTATATTGCATCTGGTGGTTAACAATAAGCGGCTTTGCTGCCATCTGACTGAAGAAGCTGTACACATGCAATGTGCTGACAAACAAATAGGGGAAAAATACAATGCAGGCAGTCACAGGAGACATTTGTGTATGTAGGAATCACTCCGTCTGTGCGTGAGTCTTGTAAGCGCAGTTTCTCCTCATCAAGTCGGTGGATTTCAATGAAACTTCACACAGTGGGAGCACAACATATAAAGATCTGCATGAAGAAAAATAATTCCAGTCCGATGTCTTCAAGGGGAGATAATTGGACTTTTGCGTTTAATTGATGCATCATATGATATTGACTTCTTAACTGTAACTCCTCCTAAACCAGTTTATAGTCTGGATTTCAATGAAACTTCACACAATGATGGCAAACCACATGAAGATGTGTGCAAAGGAAAATGATGTCGGTCCGACATGTTCAAGGGGAGATAATTGGACTTTTGTGTTTTATTGGTGCGTCACATGACATTAAGGAGTTTAAGCTGCGATGTTTTTAAGCTCCGCTACGGCGTCTGGAAATGATTCTCTGTTCTTTTTGCACGTGCTAACTTGACTACTTGCTATAGTCTGCAACGGCAAACGGAGAGGTTTCCCGTAGGTAAAGACGCACTCTCACCTGGACGTTTGGGCCAACGTAGACGAACGTATTTGCGAACGTTGGTGTCGGTGTCCAAAAATTTTCAACATGTTTAAAATTTCTCATTGTTTGCCGACGTACCTCTGGCTACGTTGGAGACCGTTAGAGAAAGTTAATCTCCGCTACGACCAAGTTCCCGCCGCTAGCCTCCGCTAGGCTAAGTTCCTGGTGCGATCGTCTACGCTGGCTAACGTTTGGGTGCTGCTTCGCCCTGCCTGCTCAGAATCACTGGACAGTGGTGTGTCAACCCCCTTCTCCCGCACGTTGGTAAAAGTCCCGCTTGCTCTAATGGCATGCTGGCTAACGCCCACCTCCACTAGCACCAACGCTGTGGAACGCCGAGCTGCGTTAGAGGTTCGCTACCAAACTCCGGTCATGTGAGTTTTGCTGACGTTTGGCCGATTTTCTCGACTTTGCCCTGCGTTCACCAAACGCTGGGGTCAACGTTCTGTGCCTTAAAGGTAAGTGGGTATTGCCATTTAAACACTTTGTTTTTTAGGGAAATGTGTTTTAAAACAGTTTTAGTTATTCTGACCACTCAATTCTTCCTACTGTTTTGCCTCCGGTGCCTGGTAGGCAGCTGGAACAGGAGCAGGTCAAATGGTTTGTCAGTCATGTGATGAGGACAGAAGTCTCTCACCAGTTGGTAATGTGAAGATTTTTTTTGACAGGTACTACAGCTGGGCTCGGATATTCTACCTCAGTACAAGCAGGAGACCCCCAAGACCCCTCCTCACATCATCCTGCACTACTGCCTCTTCAAGACCACCTGGGACTGGGTCATCCTCATCCTCACTTTTTACACAGCCATCATGGTTCCCTACAACGTCTCCTTCAAGACGAAGCAGAACAACGTGACATGGCTGGTGGTGGACAGCATCGTGGACGTTATCTTCTTGGTGGATATTGTATTAAACTTCCACACCACATTCGTTGGACCTGCTGGCGAGGTCATCTCAGACCCCAAGCTGATTCGCATGAACTACCTAAAGACCTGGTTTGTCATTGACCTGCTGTCCTGTCTGCCCTATGATGTCATAAACGCCTTTGAGAATGTAGATGAGGTGAGTTTGGTGCTGTGAGGTGTGCGGTTGTTTGTTTTTGGCCATGAACAGGAAATCATTTCAAGCCAACTTAAAAACTCCTGCTGCTGTGTTTTGAATATTGAAGCACTTTAAAATCAGAACTAAAAACAAATAAATTAGTAAATATCTTCAACAAAGATATAAATGCAAAACACATTCATTTTCGCTCCCATTTTTCACCAAGAGGAAGTAAAAGATCTGAGCTTAATTTCCCTCAAATTGTGTTTGTAAATTTGTTAAAATGTGTTAGTGAGCACTTCACCTTTGCCAATATTATCCATTCACCTGGCTGGTGTGGCATATCAAAATGCTGATTAAGCAGCATGATTATTGCACAAATGTGCCTTGTACTGGTCACAATAAAAGGCCACTCTAAAAAGTGCAGTCTATCTTGAAAATGGATCTCTATTTGGTGAAGAAGCGGATGTGGTGGTCCTGGGCTGGCTTGGTTACATGTGGTCTGAGGTGGGTTATGGTGGTGAAATGAACATTCAGTTCACGGGCAGCAGCTCCGGTGGACATTCTTGTAGTCAAGCATGCCAACTGCACAATCCCTCAAAACTTGACATCTGTGGCATTGTGTTATGTGACAAAACTGCACATTTTAGAGTGGCCTTTTACTGTGACCAGTCCAAGGGACATCTGTGCAATAATTATGCTGTTTAATCAGCGTTTTGATGCGCCACACCAGCCGGGTGGATGGATTACTCTAGTGAAGGTGAACTTCTCTCTAACACTGATTTTAAAGAATTTGAGAACAAAATTCGAAAGAAATAAACCTTTTGTGTGCACAGAAAACCTCTTAGCTCTTTTACTTCAATGCATGGAAAATGGGAACAAAAACGAAAGTGTTGCATTTATATTTTTGTTGAGTATAGTTGGTGATGTTTTACAGTTATCCCAAAGGCAAATATTTACTACATCTAAGCATCTCCTTGTGTTCTACCAATTTGAATATCTAAAGTTTTTGCTTAGTTTTGTTGCATCAAATGGAGTGATGTTGAAAACCTGGAGGGGTTTTAATTTAGATCTGATCTCTTTTCCACTTGTACTGAATACCGTTAATGTTCTTGCGATATTCTGTTGTGGCGTTACATGGAAATTGAAGGTGATCTGAGATGTGGAAAAATGGCTGCTTCTTTTCTACCCACTCCAGACGTCGTATCAAATACCTTTTGTTACTTAGCTAACGTAGGGGGGAAAAAGATGGATAATCTCCTCAGCATCTGACATAAAGTAGTAACACAGAAAGGGTAAATGTAACTAATCCTGTAATACGTCATTTTAACCTCCTACAAATGCTGAATAGTAGCGTAGACCACAGATTCTGTTCCAGAAAAGAGGTGTTCTGCAAAACGGCACTTGTGAGACGAAATTGTGCAGAACTTCACCAACGCCATATGGTTTTGTAATTTAACAATGAGAAAACAGAACCTTCAGCCTCGCTTTGGCCGACAGCACCACTCACTTTTGTTTGTAAATTGGCTCTTACGCTCTGTGGTGGCTGGTTGCAGATTGCTTTTGGGATATTTTCCATTTGTTTTGGCATAAACGGTCCATTATTTTTCTGATGCACTCTACTTCACGCACAAATTTTACATAAGCTATCCCAAGGGAGCTCATCTCCAAAATGTCTGTCGGGGTTAACACATTTGTACTCACACTACTGCTGGCTGGATGATTTCATCCAAAAGAATCCAAGACTGATTACTTTATGTCAAGAAAAAGAAAAAGATTGTATTATGGATTCAATAATATATCATTCCAAATGGTAACGATTTACTTATGCAAATATACTTTTCCTCTATTTTACTGTATATGATTTTAAAATCAAATATTGTTGCATTTTTGGACTTTCACACAAAACAACTAATTTGAAGACAGTGTGTTTGTAATGGAATGTTACTGTTGTCTATTTTATACAGTAAATAATTAACCATAAATATGTAAAATGTCTTAGATCTCCTACTTCAATGCATGGAAAATGGGAACAAAAATGAAAGTGTTGCATTTATATTTTTGTTGAGTATAGTTGCTGACATTTTACAGTTATCCCAAAGGTAAATATTTACTACATTTACACATCTCCTTGTGTTCTACCAATTTGAATATCAGAAGTTTTTGCGTAGTTTTGTTGCATCAAATGGAGTGATGTTGAAAACCTGGAGGTGCTGATGTACAAGGGTTTTGACGTAGATGGTTTATGAATAATGAAAAGAATTATTCGGTACATCGTTGGCGTGATTACACAGCATTATTAAATATGCATGAATTGATAATTGTTAATACACAATCAGGTTGTGTTTGCCTGAGCTATCATTAGCCCTTGAGATATATGGCACATTCTTTTAAAGGTGCTATGAATGCTTTTTCTGCCATTAGATGTTGCAGTAGCGTGATTTCAGGATGTAAACAAAGCTTCCTTCCTTGGCCACTCCTCTTCAAACCTCCCCCTCCCTATTGAGCAGAACGAACGGCAGCTGGAGCTTTTTAACAGGTCTAATAGGTTTCTATGTGGGGAAAAACAGACGTCTGTGAATTGTAGTCTGACCACGTTCTTGGAGGCATTTTTAGCCTCTAAATATGATTTTTGGATGTATTTATGGAAAGTCGCTCCTGTCCGCTATCTTGAAAAAACAATTCAACAGCTATGCGGTGAGTAGTGAGTGCTGCTCTCTTGTTGTAAACTGGGGAGGGGCAAAGTTTCAGAGAGCAGGACTCGCAATGCATTAATCATGCATATGTGTAACTCTCATGCACTAAACATGCACACGTGGAACTCTCATGAACTAAAAGTGCATGTGCGGACAGACCGAGAATGTAAATGGTGCACAGAAAAGCTCAGAGCACAGAGGGAGTGTTGCTTCAGTCTCTGCATGCACAGGTTGCCATTAAGCCATGAAATCTTTCCATGGAAAACAGTAGTTTGTTGCTATATTAATGTTTAAAATGTTATTCATAGCACCTTTAAATTCAGTAAGGGATGTTCCATATTATAAACAGGGTTGGATGTCACTAATGTCTTCAGGCTATAGCATCTAATGAAAGCTGGCCAAAAAAAAAAAGAGGCATGATTCAAAATATGGTGTGCAGCGAGCATTCTGAGTTGTTGACCTTTCTCTGGGTAACTTGGTGACAAATTACCACTTTACAATGCACGTATACAAGAAGATGAATAAGGCTGTATGCAAAATCTAATTTTGTCCAGTTTGGGAGATAAAGTATCTCCACGGCATCCTTTTGTGCTGCACGTTTAGCATACGAAATGTATTTCCAAATATATGTACCGATGTGTGATCCTAAATCAGCTGTGTCTCTGACGCAAACAGAGCTTTTGAATTGGTGCCGAAAAATCCTCTCACACACACACACACACACACACATACATTGATTAAATGGAGTCTCAGCGCCCGGGCCGCGTACACTTTCATTATACCAATGCATCACTCTGTGTGTGTGTGTCAGTGTGTCATATCTCGTGATATGTGTGTGTATTATTTGTGCAAAATGCTGTGATGGCATTTAACAGCTCAGTGTGAGACACACGGGCTCCCAGGGGCCGCCTGCTAACACAAACAAGAGAATATGAAATGTTGCGGCGATGCTTCGGTGAGGCTTGTTTGCAGGCTGTGAACACTTAGTTGTAATTGCAGGTCCAGCTTTCTGATCCGGTCTAGGCTTTCAACGCCTCGCCATCCTAAACGCTGACAGGTCCAAGTGGGCGGAGCTAAAGGGCCAGCAGAAGGGACAAACTACCTCTTGGCATTTCAAGGAACTTTTTAAAAACGTAATGATGGGAGTGTTTAAGCTTTTAATTATGGACAAATTTCATTAAGAGTGCGTACGTCGGGTCTCAACTGGTCATAAAAGTGGAGTCCCTTTGCATTTTTTTATGATTTAAGTGATAAAAAAGATTTTCTTCAGCAACACTATCATTTTATTTGTTAGTATTCAGATAAAGGGTTCACAATCTTATATCGCCAATATAATCATCATTTATCTTATCTGTCAACAAGTTAGGATTTTGACCCATGTGGGTTAAAATACAGCAGCGGGACAGGCATGACACACATGACATGACACAGAATCCCCCCCCAAAATAAATATTTTCCAGCAATAAAATTACTGGACCGGTTGTCAGCCTGCATGGCTGCCATCCAGGACCCAAGGCGGTTCCGGGTGTCATGGATGCGGCGAAGCGTGGCGCCAGCGCGTGCTCCTCGACTTGACTTGAATAAAATTTGCTGTAATTTTGCACATGCCACAGAAATAAACAGGTCCTTTATGTTGTTTGTTATCCGGCTGCTCCCAGTTTCTTGGGGTCGCCACAGCGGATCCAGGACAGATCCGCATTGGGATTTCAAGTTGGAAATAAAAAAACTTGTGATGAACATGAACACCGTATAGATTATTTCTTTCCCCGAGCGTGCCGAGTGGCATAAATGGAATGAAAATAGTTAAAGGTCGTACCTTTGCCAATGAGGTTACACTTTGAGCCACATCTGTTTGTTGCCTTGATTACTATTACACTAAAACAAATAAACCAGTTATCACAAAACTCTGAAAATGTTGGGTTTTGCGTAGGATATATATATCCTGTTCATCCCTAGGCCTCTTTTTAGACTCCTGCTCGAAAATGACATGCCCAAAATTAATTGAGTATATCCCAGAAACTACAAGGTTTATTTGAATTATCTTGGTATCATAATAAAGGTACCACTTGTGAGAGTACTGCAGAGGTGAAAGAATCAGTATTTATGTTTCTGGGTCAGAGTAAATGAAGATGGCACACAACAGAAAATGAAAATTTCATTTCCGCCTAAAAAAAAAGTACACTTTTAGAGTGAATTGCCCTTTGGAATGATGCAGCTGCAACCCAAAACCTCTTGCAAACCATAAAACAACATCTGACCATTACCTGCATACCAAAACT
This sequence comes from Chatrabus melanurus, assembly GCA_900302635.1. Classification (NCBI taxonomy): domain Eukaryota; kingdom Metazoa; phylum Chordata; class Actinopteri; order Batrachoidiformes; family Batrachoididae; genus Chatrabus; species Chatrabus melanurus. Next base: position 45 of record OMMV01174946.1, on the reverse strand, counting down.
GATGCCAAAAACTGAAGCAGAGAAGTTCTGGAGAGGTATTTGTAG
>OMMV01174940.1:12520-22820 GCA_900302635.1 Chatrabus melanurus | reverse complement strand
ACCCAAGTTAATAAAAAAATAAAATAAAAAGATATATATATATATATATATATATATATATACACTCACAGAAACTGGATGTAAAATGAAAAGGAATTTCAGATTTGAAGCAGGTATTTCTAGCAAATAAATGTAATTTACACGTAGATATGCAGGGTGTTGTGTCTCTGGGACTAGAGCACTGGCTTTCTGTGCAAAAGGTTGCCGGTTCAAGTCGTGGCTGGGACACCTGCTGCTCCTCTCCTGTTTATCCAGCAGTAAAAGAAATACCTGCCTGATTACAGTTGGGTTAAGGAGGTAAGGAAAGGGACTGACCACCTCATCATGCTGTGGCCCAGGACTTGTGCTACTCAAAAGAACAAATATTCAAGCACCCAATAAGCTTCCTTCTTAGATTTGTTGGCCTTTAGCCAGCTTCTTGATGGAAAGACTTCAACAGGGAGCCATTTTTCTGCCTGTCTAACAAAGATGTATTTCACATAGTTATCAACTTTAGCAATAGCCCACAGGCGTACAGTGGAAAATCTTCTTTGTGTGAGTGTGTACTGCTGTGAGAAGCGCATATCATCTGAAATAAAAGCAAACACCTGTGATGCAAACTGCAGCTAGACACCTCACAGTCGAACTCACTGTTTTCAAGTTTCCCTTTTATCATCGATTTTAATGAAACATCAAAATGTCCCGGGCAAGTTGGCGAAATCAGAAAAGTGCTGCTGTGAACTGCAGATGTGCAGAAAAGTAGTCAGAGAAATGTTTGGTGATCCAAAACAACTTTACAGTCCATTAAGTGCATTCATCAGAATCATTAATAATTTGCCTGCAGGCCTCTTCTGTGTCAATGACAGTTTAACAGTTTACAAATCCTTTCAAACGCTGCTTTAATGACAAATGTCACCAATCTTTCCTCTGAGGTTTCTGGGTTACACATTAAAGTATCATCTTTGCTACTTATGTGCAATGAATGACAGAGACGGCAGCTATAGCTGGATTTTTTTTTCCATTGCTGACATCGTGGCTGCCCGTCTTTGCCTCTGAGAAAATGTGCTGCTGCTGCTGCTGCTGCGGCCGCTGCATAATGGAGTCAGTGTGCCAGGTGTAGCAGTGCACTGTCTCGCCACCACAATTCATAGACAGGAAGGTTAACGGGCCTCTAGCCACACGCAAAAGCATAGCAGACGGAAAGGTCGCTTATGGGATAAATGTCGACATCTGTGTTTTAAGAAAATGAATGTCAAGGTAACCCAGCGTAAGAACTGGAGGGCGGTGAGCGCGAGGCACCAATACTTAGCTACTGTACGCAAATTAAGAACTTCAGCTTCCATGAGTGCAAATCACATGCACATTCTGATTAATGGCTCCAAAGATAATAGAATTGATGCCGGCCAGAAGGCATAAAAGAATCAAACTAAATATTTGAGGAATGACTTGCATGCTTAATAATAGCCTGGCTGCAGAGCTAGAGGAAGGGCCTTCTAACCCAAGGAGAGGGAAGAAGCAAAAAGGGATAGATCGATACACATTGCCTCAGTCATCTGGGCATCCAGCCCACAGTAATTCAGGTGCTGTCAAAGCATAATTGAAGAATGACGCACTGGGAGTATATACACTGAGCCAGAAGATCAGGTTACAGCAGGTCTAAGGAGGCCTTTCAACATGGAAGCAAGACTTTGTTTTGTGCCAAAACCAATAGGACCTGCAGAGTAAAACATACTTTTGCTTGTGGCACTTTTACAAATTACACAGTAGCATTAATGAGTTACTTCTGCAGAGAATCTCCTTTACAAACAGACGGCACAAAAAGGCTCCGAGGGGCACTGACAGGAGACATCGAGGAGACATCGAGGCGACATCGAGGCTCATGACGTATGATATGATATGAAAAGTTAAGCGCGATATTTTGTGCATATTCCTGTGAATTTCCACACGCATGCGCAATGCGTGTTTCGCATTTAACGTTCACAAACGCGCGTTTGCATTTTGGTTTAGGGTTAGGGTTAGGGCTAGGCTTAGTGTTAGAATAACAATACTAACAAATAAAAGACGACCTATCACATTTTACTTTCGCTCGACGATCCGCCATCTTGTTGTCTGTGACGTCATCACCGCCTACCGGTGGAAAATACGTGAGAAATGTACGAATTTGGGCCAAAAATACGTATGAATTTTTGTGCACTACTTCTTCATACGTTTTTACTACGAATTTTTCGTGAGAATAGGTTGCAAGGAGATGTGCGCATTTGGATTAAGAATAAGTCGCTCCAATCATAGTGCAATCACGTGTGTGTACGCTTTCCTAAATTTAAACACACGCAGGTCATCAAAAAGCTACAGATTGCAGTTTTCAGTAAGATCAGGCCTCCTAGACATGTGGGTCATGCAGCGCACACCGCATGTAAAAACCCAACTGCCGACTGACACAACTGATCAAATAAAATAATTTGCATAAGATGCTCCAACTCCTAGAAAACTGAGGCATTTTTCCACATTAGTAGGCTATTGGTATTTTTAAGCCCGGGCTATGTGTGCCTCTGTGGGCTTCTTGCCCAGATCTCATCAGTCAGGGAAATGATGATCTGTGACAGCAATTATGTTAAAAAGGTGGACACATGTAAAGGTGCTGCAAACTGAAATCAATACACAAGGGCTTTCATTACAAACAGACAACTAATCGATAAGCAGGGAGCACTTCGGCTTACAACAGTAAGTTTTACTCAACTTCCACTGAGTGTGGACGCACACTGGTCTGCTGCATTAATCAGAGGCTGCTGGTTAGTAAGGGCAAAGGTAAATAATTGATTATTTTCTCGGTTGAGTGTACAGTGAGGCTAAGGCAGCCCTCCCTCTCTGTGTTGTAACAGTAGGTGGAGCAAAATGTTACATAAACTAACAGTCTTGCCAACATTAACATGAACCGTTAAGGAAATACTGTATCCTTTGTGTGTCTATTCAAATGTGCTGTGCTGCCTTTGTGAGATTTTGCCAAATTCAGTGTGTGTTCGGTGCGAAATTACGCACGGTGACGCACTGACATTTTCCCCCTCTCTCTTTCTCTCGCTCTCTTTTTTTTTTGGCCCCTCATGGGGAAAAGTTCCATCAAACTTTTGCACAGTGGAGTTACATAAAGCTGAGTATCAAACAGCAGCTCAGTCATTCCTCAAGGTCGTGCTCGGTGTCCCCTGTCCAAAACTTACCCGCGCGGTGCTGACTCCTCTTCACTTTCATCCACTCAAAAGTTTCACTCCGTTCATCCATGCCATTTATGTCACAACTGGCTGATCCTCCCACGGCGGCGTGGCTATTATGAGAGCAGTTTTGAATTTGCTCTGCAAGTGACCCAAAACCGGAGCGCGCCTCGGTGTTGTCGTTATTTGACGCGCCGCGGCTTGTGCGCCCTGGAGAGCCCTGCCCCTGCGTCCTGCACCGCCAGGGGACACGAGACGAGTGGGGGCAGGAGCCCAGAGTCTCGCGCGGTCGTGGAGGGCTGGCTGGAGAGGTGCACAGAGTCCAAGTGTTGCTGTCGGAGAGAGAAAATCTCGAGGCAACTTCCCCCCGCGGGGTCCCGTCCTCACGGATGCAGAGTTCAGGATGAGTCCTGCAGCCCCTGTCCCGCTTTATGACCTCTTTTGCTCGGCAGCAGCCCGTGAACACAGAACTATTCTCCCCTTGATAGGTGCTCATTATCACCTCTCCCCCCGCATAATCATTGGACGGGGTTGCACTTCATGCACGGCCTCTCATGCGTCCCAGTAACGCGTGGACCACCGTGGGGACATTGCTCAGTGGAGAAACGCGGTTCCCTGATTGATGGAGATGACGTGCCCTCTTGGTCTCGGCCAATAGCTGGACATCTCTGTCATCAGGAAGGACAAGCAGAGCGAACAAGTTGTAAAACTAAAGTCCAACGTCCGAACAGGGAGAGTGGCTCCGAGCCAAAGACAGAAGTTCATCAACACCATCAGTAGGCACTCTGAGGCCCTTCCTGGGCCCCTCGCCTATTCAGGCAGGTATGCTATGACGTCACCCATCACTTTCCACATGTCATTGAGGGTCGGTGGGTGTCTTACATTCAAATTTCACCCTTGTGGCCTTTATTCGTTTTGATTTTATCATCATTTTCAAGACAATAATGAAAAGTAGCCTATAAACTAAATATATAGGGATGTAGCAGAGTTGACAGTTGATGCTAATTTCTGACAGCCTTAAAAAGCAGAGGCGCATTTTTTTAAAAGGGTCATGCTAAAGGCACAGTCAAAAAAATTAGTCATTGGATGAACTCAGTTCAATTTTGGGCAGGATTTCCATTCCATATTTATTGGGTGGAAATCGTGTACAAAATTGATTTGAGTTCATCTAATCAGTCATTTTTTTGTGTGTGCATGTGATGGGTCAACATATTCTCATGTCACATTTTGTATGATATCATACTAAAACTTAAGTACGATATTTCATGCATAGTCCTGTGAATTTCCACGCAAATGCACAATGCGAATTTAGCATTTAGAATCACATGTTAGGTTTATGGTTAGGGTTAGAGTTACACCAAAAAAAGAAATGACCCATTGGATGAACTCAATTTGTGCAGGATTTCATTCAATAAATATATGTAGGCCCAACTCAATTAAATTAAATTATATTGCATGGATGTACTTTGTTTGAGTTGGGGCTACATATATTTATTGGATGGAAATCCTGCACAAAATTGAATTGAGTTCATCTAATGAGCCTTTTTTAATTTATTATTTATTTTTTAGTGTGACTTTAGGGTTAGATTTAGGGTTAGAATAACAATAGTAATAAGTATAAGAAGACTTACCGCATTTTTTTTTTCTGCTGAGATGATCAACCACCTTGTTGTCAGTGATGTCATCACAGCCTCCCGGCAGAGGAATATGTGGCATATGTATGGATTCCACTGAAAAATATGTACGAATATGTAGGAATTTTTGTGCATTAATTTTTCGTACATTTTAAAATTAAATTTTCATGAGAATAGGTTGAATGGCTTTAGAGGACACAACAGCCATACAAGTTCTGTCTAACCAGGTTTGTGATCCACTTCAAATAAACACAAACTAGCTCAGAGCCTAGTCTATAAGAAGATATTTTACTGACTTGTGTTTATCCAAAGTTCAATTTGCTTATAGCACCTCATGATCACCTGGTTTTTAAAATCTTAAACAATAAATTAATTGGTAGCTGACACATACATAAAAAGATGTAGTTATGTTTTTTTCTCATGATACTTTCCAATATGATCGCGCAAACAACAAAACGTACAGCTATACTGAAACATCCAGGAGTGACTGACGTGATTACAGGCTAGGAAAGGTTTAGCTCCAAATGGCATGTGCAGATGGTCTTAAAATAATACATGCAAATCCTATCGGGCCCACAATTCAACTGGTCTGTTTGGTACAACACGTACATAAATACCGCCTGCAGGACAGATGTGAAAGGAGCTGCACTGTGCAGAGCAAAGTTTGTGTTTCCTGACCTACTTTTAAATTCACACATCACTGTGACACCCAGAGAGGGCACATATACCGAAAACAATGGGAATTAATGGAGACAAATATATTTTCATGTGTCCATATTCATGTGGCCTCTAAACTGTTTGTTGATTGTAACGCTTGAATTGTCACTAAATACAGAGATGCAACAGATTGTGTGATCCCAAAAGTTATAGCTGTTTCTGGTATATTTTTCAATTGCAAATATTTTTGCAAGTTGAAAACTAGATGTCTAGAGGGAAAATATGGTATATAACAGAACTATTGTTTGTTTTGTTGACTTTGTATGTTAAACTAAAATCCTTATATTCTCACTTTCTCATTGTGTTGGTGTTAGTTCTCTCTGTCACAAATATAAAAGTATGACCACCTAAAAACATCAGAGGAACCTTTTTTGATACCACTTTCTGAATCACTGCAACTGACTGTTGTAAAAAAAACATTTTGAGTTGGCAAATAGATTAAACAACTAAAATCACTGATCTGGTCACAGAATTTTATGGAACACCATCAATGGCTTAATTATCTTGCAGCATATCAAAGAAACTTAAAACTTCAAAATCAGGCTGTTTTATTTTGGTTAGTGCATAGAGAAATATAAAAACGCTATAATCACTGGAAAGATAGATTTTTTTTCTGGTAGCGTACACACATGGATGACTAAACAGCCTCAGCAAAATTTTAAAAATAAATAAAAAATATGTATTATAATAATATTTAATACTACAAAATAATAGTATATCATTATTATTATTGTTGTTGTTGTTGTTGTTGCTGCAGAATTTTGTTGTTGTTGGATCCCCTGAGTATCTAATCTAATCTAATCTATTATTATTAATAGTTAATTATAATAATTAATTATTATTATGCTACTACTAGTAGTAGTAATAATAGTTGTAGTAGTATTACTATTTGTTGTTGTTGTTGGATCTCCTGAGTTTGTATCCTTAATCTAATCTAATCGAATTTATTATTATTATTATTATCATTATTCAGTAAAAATATAGATATATAAATGTATCTGTTATTGTTCTATTTTAACAATAGTTCCTATATGTCTTTTAAGTCTGTAGTAATTACAAAATAATTCAGCGTAATGAACAACTTTTAACTGCATTGGTACAACACAGAATTATGGCCCCAGCTGTGGGAGTTAATGGGATTCTACAGGCAGCGATGTGCTGAATGACTGAGTGCCATATATCCCTTCTCTCCATGCATTTGCATGGTGCACTGATCCATCTTCATGTCAGCTCGGAGGTTACTCAGGGTTCACGCACTAGCTTGTTTCTCTCCTCCACACTCAATAAATAAATCTCTGCAGCTTTCTGTTTACCGCCTGAATATAAATTTGTTTGCAGTCGATCGAAGACCTGTGCGGAGGTATTAGAAATTGTATTTCTGTAATGGCTTTCAGCAGAGGGAGGGAGGAGGGGGAGAAAAAAGGGGGTAACAGAAAGGGGAAAGAAAGAAGAGCAAAAACAGGTGTGAGCAATCTCTGCTTTCCCATATGCAAACAAATTTTAAAAAAAAGATGCCCATTACAGCTCTCGGACGCATTCAAATTACATTTTAAGATGAATAACCTTTTTATCTTGTGGGACAACAACACCAGCCTGTGTTTCTTCCTTGAAGTGCCATATGTTTGATTAGCATATTTGAAGTGTTTTCCACATCACTGCCCGGCACCTTTATGCAACAGAAGTTATATTATCACATTTAGTGGAGAAAACAAGTGATCTGCAGGAGATGCTCCTTCCTCTGGACAGCTTGACTCCCTGAAACCACAAAGTCTGCATGCATGGCTTCAGAAATAAGAAGGCGAATAATCTCACAGTTTAGGTGAAATTGATTCTGCACAGACAATTTGATGTCCCTCCAACCATTTCTACACCGGCCGGAAATGGTAATATCCTGCAGTAAACCTTCAAAATGCCCTCTTAAAGCTCAGTGTGGCTCTCTTCCATTCTGATCACTCCTGTGTGTTGTTTTGACTGGAGGTGAGGTGCACATGGCGGCACTTTAGTGGCCCCGTCAGGACGACTGACACGATATTGACTGATGCTAATTTGTTTTGCTGTGATGTGTGTGTCAATACAGCAGAGGTCTTGGGATGGTGTTCCGTGGTTTTGAATTGAACCCTCATCCTGCTGACATGATGACGCCGGGCCTCCAACGCCGTCGAGCCTCATTATACGTCAGCTTTTGACCCTCACAGGACCCGGAATTAACCTGCCGCTGACAGACGACTGTCACCGCCCGTCGCAGAGGTCACTGCCATTACTGCGGTACCGTGAGGGGAAGATGACAGCCAGCTATATGTTCATGGTGCTCAAAGTCATCATTGTGGAATCCTCACAGAGCCGGAATGTGGCGAAGGGGCAACAGACAGAGATAAATAAAGAAAAAACACTCGGAGGCACAAGCAGAATCAGATTTTCAAGTATAGCACATTGACCGCTTGACAGATGGCCATCTATATGACTGATGGAGCATGTCAGGGATTTTCAAGTATTGACATTTTTTGAAAAATGGGCATATCACAAGTACGGTTTAGCTTAGCGTATGCTCAGCCCACACAGAATCAAGGGAATTCCATCGGAAAAGTGCTCAGAGAGCACATACCTCTGCTAAGACTTAATTACACATTTTAACCACAGGTTTCATAAAGAGAAATCTGAGGGAGAAGAAAAATATAGGAATCTCCTCATGCTGTACTTCCCTTGGCGTAACGAGAACACTGATCTGAAAGCTGGCTTCCTCAACAAATTGGGCTCGAAACCTGCAACTCTATTTTTTCCACATATTCTGTGAGCATACAAACATTTATTTCTGATGGAGTGAACACAACAAAATGATTAAACCTTTATGGTACAAAGTTGAATCATTTTCAAAAATAATCAAAAATAGAGTTGCCGGTTTCTATCCCAATGTGTTAATTTACACTCACCCAATATAAATGCACCTCCTTAAAATTCATATTTTGATCCATGAAATCTGTATCTTTATAGGGCTCTGCACCAAATTAAATATATCATTGAAATGTCTCACAATGTGAATACCTGATTTTTTAAAAATTAAAGTTGTCCTATCTTGCAATGTTAACGAAAGTAAAAAAAATAAAAAATAAAAAAATCTGGATCTGCCCCCTCAATGGGATCCACTCCAAAAGTTAATGGTTTCTTCCTTGACCCATACCCCACCCTTCCACCAAGTTTCAAGAAAATGGGTTCAGTAGTTTTTGTGTAATCCTGCTAAGAGACAAACAGAAAAACAGCACTGAACACATAACCTCCTTGATGGCGGTAACAAAAATAATCTTTGCACTCACTGCATGAAATACAAGGGATTTCTGTTGTTTCATTCCTGGAGAGTATGAAATCTGTTATAGTATGTGATCCACAATCAGAAATTCAATGCAACTCCTGTGCAAAGTTCAGGGATGTTACATATAAGTGCATGCACGGGCTCAATGTGACAATGAAGCAGCACGTCGCTAATACCAGGATTTTTCAACAATAGCCTGTAGTTTGTACAGAAGCTCTTCACGGCTTCAGTGAGCCGAGAGGTTTTGAGTTGGCACAATCCCAAACATCATGACAACAAGCCATCAGTCATCTTCCCCCCAAACTGCTGCGCACACTCGTGTGTTTCCGGAGATCTTACTGTGGGAAATGAGCAGGGTTAAACATGAAACAGGAGGAAATGTTCATCATTGCAGCACACTCTGTACTATTCTCCCTCATGCAGCATCGTTTTCACTGCAGGGAGACACAACAACTGGCTTTTATATATCTTTACACTTGTTAAACAACCCCTGCGTGTTCACAGTTCTGTACATGCTGATAACGGTTAATAGCAAAATAATATTACAAAAAAATGACACATTAATGCAGCAGTACTGAGAAAATATTTAGACAATGAGCAGAGTTCAGACAGGATTCATTTTGCAGCCAACAAGAGAAAATATTAAATTACAATTAGTAATGCTTGGATACATATAATGTTTCCTATATGCAGTGTTGTGCAAAAGTTTTAGGCACATTTAATGTACCTATAAAAATAATGAAGTTACTGAATGCTAAAATGTACCAAAACATATTAATAAGTATAATGTTTTCACCTTCAAAATATATAATTTTTTTTCAAGGGACTCCTGCAATTTATAAGAAAATTTTGTAGTGACAATTATTTAATTACTGAGTGATGATCATTGGCAACTGTATTTTTATTGCCGGCCGGCAGTAAAGCCAGAAAGTGGATACAAAAACATACTCCATCAGTGAGTGCACCTATGGCATCAGTCACACTTTCTTGTGCTGAGGATAACTTAAACAAAATTGATCACATTTTCACCAACTATTAAGAGGACATCCCAAATGAGTGTATCTTAGATGAGTTTGAATTTGAGTTTCATCAAGAACCTCCAAGGACCACCCACATTAATGAACAGGTTATTGAATCTTGAGCCCATGATAATTTGGCCCAAATTTTTGGGATTTTCACAAAATTTGAGTTCCATTTTTAGCATGATTGGGTTTCACCAATAACCTCAAAGGACTGCCCATTTACCTGAACAGTGTATGGATTCTTGTGCCCATGATAATTTGAACAAAATGTATTGGATTTTCACCAAATTTGAACCAGACAACTCAAATAAGTCTATCTCAGATGAGTTCAAATTTGAGCATGATTGGGTCTCACCAAGATCTTTTAAGTAGACACACTTTTCCAGCTTTAAATCTTGAAAGCAAAACTTCCAATATTCACGTGTACAATATTCCAGTGTG
>OMMV01174940.1:0-12500 GCA_900302635.1 Chatrabus melanurus | reverse complement strand
AAATTGATCACATTTTCACCAACTATTAAGAGGACATCCCAAATGAGTGTATCTTAGATGAGTTTGAATTTGAGTTTCATCAAGAACCTCCAAGGACCACCCACATTAATGAACAGGTTATTGAATCTTGTGCCCATGATAATTTGAACAAAATGTATTGGATTTTCACCAAATTTGAACCAGACAACTCAAATAAGTCTATCTCAGATGAGTTCAAATTTGAGCATGATTGGGTCTCACCAAGATCTTTTAAGTAGCACCCACTTCACTGAACACAGTGTTGATCTTGTGCCCATGATAACTTGAACTAAATTGATCAGATTTTTACAAAATTTGAACTGGACATCCTAAATGAGTGTATCTCAGACCATTTTAAATTTGAACATGATTGGGTTTCACCAAGACCCTCTAAATATGACACACTTTTCCAGCTTTAAATCTTGAAAGCAAAACTTCCAATATTCACGTGTACAATATTCCAGTGTGGCAGCATATTTAGGTCACAGCGGGTTGCTTTTGTTTCCAGAGTATCTCTATCTATCTATCTATCTATCTATCTATCTATCTATATAATAAAAATTTGGGTTTTAACTTTAAAATCGTATTAGTTTCCTCAGTGAAATAAAAAGATCAGATTTAATTTTTGATTTTTTTTCTCAGAATAATGTTATTTTTTTCAAAAACAGGAATGCTTCAAAAATGTTTCAATTCAATTTCTATTCTGATTTTCTTTTGAGCCACCTAGAATATCTACAGTGCCTAAAACATTTGCATGGTTGTATGTAATATTTGTTTAAGATGCCAAATGTTTTCATAAAGCTATAATGTGATATGCATTGATTACATTCAGTGTGATGAAGCCATTGGGCGTAAATTATTCTTGAGTGATCAATAATGGTCAACATGTGACATTTAGCGAGGTGACTGTAGTGATTACAAGTTTATTCATCTAACTGCAGCTTTTCCAAAGAAAACTGGACTCCGGCAGGTAACTGTCTCACTGTGCACAGTAACGCTCGTCGTGACAGTTTCATCACCAACTTACCTTTTTATTGTTACCGATCATCCTTAACTGGAAACCATTTAAAATGTCATTGATCTTAATAATGCTGTGCTGTAATGTGACAGTAACAGTTGTATGAGAGTCAGGGAGTCAAATTTCACAGATTGATGAGTCGTAGCAGCTGAGTTATAATCCATCTATCTGAGTGATGCTCAGGCTCTGTTCCACATGAAGGAGCCGACAAATAAATAAAACCCATAAAGGTGACACAGAAAAGTGATACTTAATAATCGTCTTGAGCAACAAGCACCTGGAGAAGCTGGTGGGCAGCACTTACTACTGCAAAGGGAGAAGGTTGAGAAGGTCATAAAACCAACAAAAGCTCCTAGAGGCCGAGCATAAAATCTCAGAGTTTTGTTCAAATGGACCATACGACTGCAGGCATGACAGTCAGGAAGGATTTACAAGAGCTACTTTCATCACACAAATCAATCTACTCGAATAAATAAATCCATTAAAAGAAAATGTGAAGATCACAAACTTTGATGAATCTTTGCAAAAGTAGGCTTCCCAGCATGGGCCATCGGTTTTTTGACATTGCAAATGTCGAAAAATGTAATCAGCTTTGAGACATTACAAATTGTGATGTCACAAAGTGGGCAGGACCACTAAGGAAACCAGAGGGCACTCAGAGAGCGCACACTTCTGCTGAGGTCCAACAGTCTGTTATTTGCAATGCTGCATGTGGAGTTTTGTTATGTGAAGCAGGATCTGCAAAAACACTAAAGAATGAGATAAAAGGAAGATTATTTGCTTTTTTTTCTTTTAAATCAAAATGTGTCCTTCAGTTTTTGAGATATCTCATACAAATGGGGATGATCAAATAACCTTCATGGGATAGTAGAGATAAATTTTAATAAGTTCAGATTCTAGTTTTATGTGCTATTTGTCCATATTCTGTCTGTTTATATACAAATATGTGTGTGTGTGTGTATGCCAGTTTTCTTTAGACAAGTCAGGGGATGGATACATTAACATTTCCAAGTCATTTCCAAGTCGCTCAATATTTCTTAGACTTCATTGACATCAATCATTAAGAAATACAAACAGTGTGGTAAATCTGTCTTTAGTAGGCAGTTTTCAAAAACTGAGTGACTGTGCAAGAAGGAGACAAGTGAGGGAAGCCACCAAGACACCCATGATCATTCTGAAGGAGTATAGCCTTCTGTGAATGTGACTGGAGAAACTGTGCATAGTGCAACTTTTATCTGTTGCATCACCAGTTACACAGCTTTATGGTGTGGAGTGGAACAGAGAAGGATTTTCTTAAAAAGATGTGAAATTTTAGCTACAGCTTCTGAAAAAGTACATGGGAGACTCAAGCCCAATCTTTCTCTTGCGTGACAATCCTTCTCTCTTCCACTCCACCATGAAACTGTGACTAGTGATGCAACATACCCGGCCTCTCCAATCACAGACATAGAAGCTTTTTACGCCTTCAGAGTTGTCATGGGAGTCTTGGTGTCTTGCCTCCATTGCCTCCTTCTTGTTATAAGTTGCAAAATATTATTTGTGTAATCATGTGATGTGTGAGCCTTTTGCATTGCTGATCGTATATCCTTTTATTTACAGTTACCTCTGCTTCCTTCTGACTGATCACAATTGTATACACACCACTGATTTGCAGTTAGACTTCCAGCACTCATATTCGTTCACTGCAACATGGTGGGGCACTGGTAGTGCTGTTGCCTCACAGCACATAGGTCAAGTATTCAATTCTCTCCCAATGTATTGTATTTATTTAGCTAAAATGAGTTTGCAAATTAGGAGAACTATCAAGGAAGCTGAATTAATTTACTAATAACAAGCAACAGCGGCCCTAGTGTCCACCAGGACCATGTGAAAAGCATCAAGGCTGCCAGCTTGATTGCTGCACACTTTCTCTGAACTAAGAATAGCATGCGGCCAGTGTGACACAAAGGAATTTTACTGATAGTTGATGGACAACATATCCAGGCTATACACAGTTACTGTGAGAGCTGTACGAAGCGGAGGCAGAGACTGAGTTTTTCCCAGTGAACACTGGAGTTTATCAGGGATGTGTTCTGGCTCCAACACTGTTCAATGCTTGCATGGACTGGGTGTTGGTAGGATTGTGGAAACCAGTGACTTAGGTGCTTTAGTTGGTGAGGAAAGTTTTACTGACCTTGACTTTGCGGACGATGCTGTGATTTTTGCGGAATCAATGGATACCCTGATTGCAGCATTTGAGGAGTTGAGTGAGGAATCAGTCTGGGTTTGCAGTTGTCATGGATCAACTGCAAACCCATTTCCTGGATTTGGCCATCAGAAGTCTATCTGTATGCAGATAAAGTATTGAACTTTTTGAGAAATTCACTTATCTCTGCAATGACATTCATGTATCTGGGGCCCTCTTCCTTTGAGATTGAGAGATGCCTGGGAAGAGCTTATGGAATCATGAGGTTGCTGGACAGAGGTGTTTGGCGATGCCGACATCTTTGCAGGAGAATGAATGTCCAAGTTTTTAGGGTCCCGGTGCTTCCTGTCTTACTGTATGGTTGTGAGACTTGAATGCTAACCAGTGACCTAAGGCAACGACTGGTTGTCTTTGGTACTCTGTCTATTCAGGGGATCCTTGGGTAACACTGGAATGACTTTGTGTCAAATGAATAGTTACTTAGGAAGACTCAGATCATATCATTTACATTGTGAGGGAGCGTCAGCTTCAGCATTTTGGCTATGTGGCGACTATGCATGATCCAGCACGTATGTGCCTCAGAGTTGAGGACCCCAGTGGCTGGAGAAGGCCAAGGGGACACCCATGCTTCACCTAACTGTAGCACATAGATGGTCACTTTAGAGAGGTGGGGATGGACTGGTTGGGGGGTTGTCATCCAGCACCTAAGGCAGTTCTGTGGTGTTGTGGATGCGGAGAAGTGCGACACCAGTGCATTCTCCCAAACTTGACTTGACTTGACTCAAAGAATGTGCAGATATTAACTTTGCAGTGTTCATAAGCAAATGACACCAAATTCAAATCAGAAGGATTGCCATGTAAGAAAACAGATCAAATCTAGGCTTGTGTCTCCCATGTTCCTTCTGGCAAACAGCAGCTGAAATTTCACAACTTTTTTTTTTTTTTTTAAAGAAAATCGTTCTGTGCGTCATTCCACCATGAAGCTGTATAACTGGTGATGTAACAAACAAAAGTTGCACTGTGAACAGTCTCTTCACTCACAGCCAAAAGAAATCTTCTGTCTCCTTCAGAGTTGTCTGGGTGTCTTGGTGGCTCCCCTCACTAGTCTTCTTCATGCACAGTAACTCAGTTTTTGAGAACTGCCTACTCCAGATTTACCATACTGTTTGTCTTTCTTAATGATTGATATAAACAAAGTCTAAAACATATTCAGTGACTTGGAGATGTTCACATGTCCATCTCCTGACTTGTCTAAAAAAAAACTGGTTGTAAAACTGATGATGTGTATGAACAATAATCCTTATATTGTTTATTTCAATCACTTATGGGCTCTGAAAATTGAAGCACTATACAAATGGATAATAATTCTAAATGGTTAATGTGATATTTATTTAAATGCCTTGAATTAAAGCTACATATCTACACGGTGAGCACATCTTGACTGTTTCATTTCAACTCTGTTGTGGCGGTGTACAGAAGCAAACTTACATAAATTGTGTCATTGTCCAAATACCTATGGACCTGACTCTAGACACTGTTATTTAATTTTGTGGGCTCTTTCTTGATGTTTTTTAAAATCATCGCTAAGATTTTTTCCCACACTTTATATTGTTTTATGACAGAATAAAGCCAAACCTAATCAGTGTTCTGGAGCTCATCAATCATACAATTATTGCTGGAAGAGCCACAAATGTGGACTGTGTTCAGTCATGACAATAAAAAAGGAATTAAATTATTATGTAACAAACAAAGCTCAGTGATCGTGATTGGTAAATTGTGCCAGGATTTTGGAGCCCTTGATTTGTCTCCTCAACCAATCAAAGGCTTCCGATCAAACAAATAGCCAAAATGCACCAATAACGGCAGAGGGTGTCATGTTTAAGTCTTCTAACAGTGATCGCTACTGAATGAAAGGATTTACTAAATTCCAACAGACATGAAACACTCACTGTGATGTAACACGATAAGCTTCAGGCATCATGTATTTTGAATTCAAAGCAAATGCTTGAAATAACTTTAGAACATGTCTGTATTACGCACAACCATTCTGTTTTCGCAAGAGCTTAAGAAGGGTCTCGAGGCGTAAAACATTTTTCAAGTCTCACCAATCACTTTCACAACAGCTGCATATGGAACAGTGGAACATCCGTCACTGTAAAGGACATAACACAAATTTTTTTGAATTAATGACAGACCGTAACCAAAGCTGGTTTCATGGCAGTGTGGCTGGTGTCATCTATCACTTCAAACATCCACTTAAAGCATTGCTTCAAAAAGTGTGAAGATTTTAGCTTTGCACTTCTGTCCCCCTTCCCCCCTCCCACAACAGATGTCATCAAACGGGGGAGTGAAGTGAGCAAGAGGGAAATAATGACATTAGGAGCTAACAAGTAGCATCCCTATGTGAGAACAACTGGCTTAACTTAATGCTGAAATGAATGAAGATTATCCTTTGCAGTGAGGACCTTGGGGAGCTTTTCTTGACCCTTAGGGAATCCCCCTTGACCCCAATCCAGAGAATTACCGCACTCCAGTGTGCGGATCCTCCCAAATTTTTGTGCGTGGTGAGGAATCAACGGTTAAAGAACCTCGGCACCATCAGCACCATAAATCACTCAGCATATGTAAGAATCTCAGGAATCCAGCACTGTGTGCTTCTTCCTCACAACACTCCCCCTCCACTGTCTGCTTGTTTGTGACAAAGTATATACTCAAAGAAGGGAGGATCGCTTCTTAACTCATCATTCTGTTAAATTATGCTGCTGTCACCACCTTTTCTGGAACAAACATGATGTAGAGCTTCATTCAGAATGACCATAGACACCTCCTCTGTGACAGATATTGACAGTTGATCCAAAAGCTGATGAGGTAATAGATCAGCAGTGGTGGGCACAGCTAACCTAAAAATTAGCTTTGATAACCATTAAAACTTTTAGCTGAATCTACTGCAAACTTTTATTTTATGAATTTAGCTTTGGCTTGGTTTGTTTTGCCTCTAAACTCCCTGAAAAACAGATGTAAGAAGCTGAAATTTTAATATGTTGTAGCGTCAACATGGAGGTTCTCAAAAAGGTTTAGCATGCCAAGATCAGATGATGCTCAAGATGTACATAAATAATTAACAAGTGAAATCAAACAGTTGTTTCCATTCAACATACACTTTATTCATAGTACAGAAAGTATTAAATGAATAAGAAATAAAAATACACAGGGAAAGTAATTTTAATAATCTAATTAATGCATTTACTCTGGCTTGACCTCTCGCTCCTTCATCTCCTTGAAGTGATGCTTGTTGCCTTTGCATGATGTGTCAGTTTTGCTTATTGGATTAGTGTATAAAGGCCCAGTCACACCATGGCGTTTACCTCAGCGGATGGTGCCCGCGGTGAACGGGAGAGAAAGGTGGCCAAACGTCAGAAAAAATCACGTTCGCAGAGTTTGGTAGCGAACCTCAAACGCAGCACGGCATTCCACACTGTGATGCTAGTGGAGGCCAGCAGAGGCGGGTGTTAGGCAGCGCTCCATTAGAACAAGCAGGACCTTTGCCAACATGGTAACATACAGGAATGGGGGTCAACACACTACTGTCCAGTGATTCTGAACAGGCAGGGCAAAGCAGCACCCAGCATAGACGATTGCAGTAACTTCGGCCGTGACTCGTCAATATTCCGAAAATCTATTGAATCGAGTAACAATTTGGGTCAAATGGCTAACTAACTAACTAACCCTAACCCCGAACTAACCCTAACCCTAATTTTCGGACCAATGAACCTTTGGAATAATGAGCCATCCCAAACTTTGGCCAGTGGATACTAAGGGTTGCTAAGGGATGCTTGCGGATGATAACGAAGGCTACCTTGTCATAGCGGAGATTAACTTTCTCTACCAGTCTCCAACGTAGCCACAGGTACATCAGCAATTGCCAAAATATTTTCAACATGTTGAAAATTTTGGACACGGTCGCCATTCATCAGCGAACACCGGCAACAGCCGGTGAAGGCCAGCAGAGGCTATCGGAGGCTAGCGATTACAGACAAATGCAAATAAGTTCATCTACGTTGGCCCAAACGCCTAGGTGTGACTGCGCCTTAAGCTCCAACAGGAACAAACATGTATGATGTTAGAGTTTACAAACATTTTTGACTGTCAAACTTTACTCAAAAAATGTTAGGTGGCTTAAAGTTAGCGCAACTAAATATTGTTGAAGCTAATTGGTCCCCTAGTGGTTTTTAAAGTTAGCCGAAAAGTTAATCCACAAAGGAAAAAGTTAGCTCTGCCGATTAGCTGATTAGCTTGTTTGCAGCGAAGCCACTGGTGTAAAGCTGTCCACAGCAGTCTAGAGTTTTGTTTAGAATATTGATATTAGCGCCAACATTCTCAGAAGGTTGGCTCCTCCATCGCGCCTGGCGTCTGTCTGACGTGTAAAACTGTTGAAACCCCAGAGAAGCTGTGACCCACTTCTGTCAAATAAACGCATAATGCACCGCGTGCATCATTTAGATCCATGAGCGCTGAGATCCTGACATCAAAAACAGCAGAAGGAAAATAACTTTCCATCAGCCAATGTCATAATTGCCCACTAGATGCTTTTAAAGAAGATTATTCTTTAAAATAATGTGCTGATTGAACCTGATTGGTGTGTTGTGGCCTGTGGGCTGCTGGAAGCGGTGCAGATAACATGCCCCCTGAAGGGGAGGCCAGTCCTAACTTGCAGCACGTTTGGCTATTGAAAAGGCAAAGGCTGGGGAGGAGGAGGCTGGAGATGTTGTCATGCTGCCCAGTGGGTTCAGAGCTAGTGGTTGGAGCGGTGGAAAGACTGCCTTGTCTCTGTGATTAATGATGTGGAACTTGCAGGCAGGAGCAAGGGAGATTCTCATGTGGCAAGATTGTGCAGCTTGAATGCACAATATTGTCATGTTTTCCAATGAATCTAAAGCATGTCTTAATTTGATTACAGAATCTTTCTCTTTCTTTTCATTTGGGATTGAATCCGGGTATTGTTAATCATGAAATACTGCTGGAAAAAATGTAATGGCAAACTCAAATGAATTGGTTGAGCATTGCACAAGAGCTTTTGTTTTCCCAAATGCATTTATTAAACATGTACAGTATGAGTCAAGACATCTCAGTTTATCAAAGTTTGCAATATCTTTTCAGGGCTTTAATAAAAATATATCATCATTTACTGTAATATGAACAATTTCACAGTTAAACATTTCACATAAATGACCTGCTATTTACAGTGCATAATAAAAAAAGGTCCAACGTGATGTATAAAATATAACAGCCACTTATCTCTTATCTCACAAGACGAAATAGAAAACTCAGCATCACATTCATTAAACATGCACAACAACACAAATGCAACAACCCCTAATTTACATCAAAAAGATATTTAATTGCTCAAACATTTTGTGCATGCCGTGTACATATAATAAGACCTGCAGTATCCCTATGAAACAAATTACATCATTCCAGTTATGCTTTAATTATTATGTGTTCATACACTTTAATTAAAATGTCCTATAAATGGTGAAAGGCTGCGCTAAGGGGATTTCAACCCATGGATGCTAATCAGGCATGCTCCACTTTTTCATAAGTAGATGTATCATTGAGTATTTGATGAGCACAGGAGGGATGGTCATTATGGGGCCTCAGGGCCAGTTTGAAATGCCAGTAGGATGGCTATCTATGCCAGTAAAGGAGGAGGCTGGACTCTTTGCAACAGATGGACTTATGCAGTTTAAATTGGACAGGTCCTCGGGGTTAACATCAATATACTGGCTGCTGCCAAACCTGCTAAGAGAACCAAAGGGGGAAGTAGGCAATGCACAGTAATCCATGAGGTAGAGATCTGAAGAAGAGGAGGAAGTCCTGACATGTGCACTGGGAATCTTCAGGTGGTTGGGAGATAAGCTGCAGTGGTCCCAGTGTGGAAGTTCATCCACCTTATTATTCTTGTGCTTCTTCTTGTACCTCATCCTGCGGTTCTGGAACCAGATCTTTACCTGGCGATCTGTGAGCTTCAGCGCCGCGGCCACCTCAAGCCTCCGAGGTCGGCACAGGTAAGGGCTGAAGTAGAACTCCTTCTCCAGCTCCAGCAGCTGACTGGTGGTGAACGTTGTCCTCCTTTCCTTCTTGGCACGGCCATGCTCACCTCCATCTTGGCCCAGGAGACTATCCGTGGCACTGGACGCTGCTGTAAGCCAATAAAGACGCAAAAACAGAAAGTGTCACATAGCGAAGATGATTATGAAACGTGTACCTTCCACAGGAGGACTTCAAGTACAAGATCAGGTATCAGCAAGGCCCGTGTTGATCCTCAGTTAATCAACCTGAGACAAAGTAGGGCCCTCAGCTCTTCCTGTGTATTCAGTCATGCTTGAGACACAGTACAAGATTGGCTGTCTACTGTGTCATGTGTTCAGGGAAAGTTAGCTCCCGAAGACTCAGTCTGGGGGAAACATCTGACGCCACCGTGGCTGTCTGACAGGCCACATTAATCACAGCCACACACGGAAGCAGACCTGTCAAATCCCCATCTCAGTCACTTAAAAGGTACCTTGGGACCACCAGTGAAAATAACCACCATTAGAAATTCCATTTGACATATATATGAGAGATACCACGGCCCTGTTGATAACAATATAGCATAAAGGAGCTAATGGATGCAAACATGGCCTGGCCTGAGGGGGAAAAGCACACTTAGACACAGTGGCTCCTTGATGTACAGCAGTTTGTTTTTGTGAAAAATAACCATTATAAGTGACCTTTTAAAGCAATGGCTGTGATTGATGGATTTAATGAATATCTTAAAACTCATCATACAATAAGCAAGTGTTCACTTGCTTTGGTCCTCAGCTGCAAAGGAATAGCTTGCATTGTCTTTCATACAGACTGCAGGTAGATTTTTTTTTTTTTTTTTTGCTTTAATCCCGCTGGAACATTTATACTCATTCACTGATAGAGACAGAGCCTGATGCTTGTTCTTTTTCACAGATAAATGGTGCAGGTGACAGATTGATTTGTTTCTTCAGGTTGTAAATGTTGCTATCAAGTAAATACTCAGGATTGTGTGGTGTTAGTTTTCTCATTTAGGGATGATAAAAATTAAAAAATAAATACTTTCTATAACATTAAGGCGATCAGATTAATGTCTACAGCGCACAAAATAGTACAAATACTCCTCAAATTGGGTTTTATGGTTTCAGCTGAGGGTGTGCCAACATTTTATGGAGGTTGAAGACTTAAAAGGATAAGTTCACATTTTACAACTAGAGTCGTATTAAAACATTGTTAAGCCCTGCTCTTACTTTCATGGATACGCATCCTAGAAGGTCACATTTTGAAATCTTGTCCATATTGGAAATCCTAGATGGTGGAGGAGGGTGTCCGTGATGAACTAGGACATTCCTTCATTGTGCTGTGGCCTTGTTTTAAACATGGCATGATTTTCAAGATGTTCAAAAATGTATTTTTTCCATTGTGAATTTTGACATACTTTGGTAATTCCTTGTATTTCTGTGGAGCCTGTAATGTTGTCGTACATGCCATGACATCACCGAGGGGGGTTTCCCGAAAGCACGAGTGTTGTGTTAAGTTATACTATGGGTGTGCTACAGTTGTTTTTCCACACATCACCATGGTACATCTCCATCACATTACGTCATCAAACCGCACCCAAGATCACATTCATTATCAACTGTCATCTATACATGCAGGTTTGTAATGGTTTTAGACTGTGACCTTCTGGCAGCCAGTCTGCTTTGTGTACACTTGATCCTGTCAGATCTCAGAAGTTAAGCAGAGTAGGTCCTGATTAGTACTTGTCTGGGAGACAGCTTGAGGTGCAATTTCACCGAGACGTTTGGGCCAACATATAGACAAACAGATTTGCAAACGTCAGTCTCCTGTGGGCTCCGCCGATGAACGTTGACCGCATCCAAAATTTTCAACATGTTTAAAATTTCTCTGCGTTTGCCGACGTACTTCTGGCTATGTTGGAGACCATTAGAGAAAGTTAATCTCCGCTACGACCAAGTTCCCTCTGCTAGCCTCCATTAGCCTAAGTTACTGGTGCGATTGTGTACGCTGGCTAACGTTTGGGTGTTGCTTCACCCTGCCTGCTCAGAATCACTGGACATCATTGCTACGTTGGCAAAAGTCCCACTTGTTCCAATGAAGTGCTGGCAAACGCTGGCCTCTGCTCGCACCATGTTGTGGAACGCTATGCTGCATTTGAGGTTTGCTACCAAATTCCGGTAACGCAATTTTGGTGACGTTTGTCCAATTTTCCCAACCTTTCCCTGCGTTCACCAAACTCTAGGGTAAACATTATAGTGAGATTGTGCCTTCAGGAAGACCAGGGGCTGTGTGTGTTTCTCCATGTAGAACTGGAGTTGAGTCAGGAAGGGCATTCAGCGTAAAACTTGTGCCAAATCCCAATGCAGATCTGTACTGGATCTGCTGTGGTGACCTTTAACAAATGGGGTCAGCCAACAGACAAACAATCACATAGACTGCAACCTTCCAGGATGCATTTCTGGGAAACTGAGAATGGTGCTGAAGCAATCAAGCCTTTGAGAGTTGCACTCACCTTTGACAATTGCTACATTTGTGAGAAACCCTTTTTTGAAAAGTTAGCTTAGGATGGAACAAATGAGAGTGAAGGGGGCAGCCATCCTGAAAGTTACAAAAATCCACTCTACATTTAAATTGCAATGAAATAATGCCAGCAACTTGCTTGATAATCTTTGGCATGTTAGTGATACAACGTCTGAAGAAATATGGCCAGCTACATCTATTTTTTCGAACACAATATATTGAATTATATCAACCTTGCATCCATCTTAGAAGTTAGTTTGTTTACCACTGATGCTGGGTCTTGCTTTGTGAGTTTGTTTAAAAAAAAAAAAAAACTTTACTAACTATATATTGAAAGCACAGTATTGTAAAAAAAATTGGGCAATATAAAATAATGCAATATAAAATAACACAACCTAAAATACATTGTGAACCTCTCTAGTAAAGTTGCCACGGTGGATATGATACTCGTTTACTATTAGCAGAACCAGCGAACACTCATTCATTTTCTATACCCACTTATTCCAATTAAGGGTCCCAGGGGGGAGGCTGGAACCTATCCCAGTGGTCATTGAGTACACCCTGGACAGGCCGCCAGTCTGTGGGGGTTTTTTTTTTCAAACTTTATTGAACAATGGATAACAAAAGTGGACGCTGAATCTTCGGGTCTAAGTTTACAGTACAAGTACCACCAGA